>CM071936.1:90637980-90732111 GCA_016081115.2 Rehmannia glutinosa | reverse complement strand
CGGTATACGCTGATTTCAATTCACGTATTGCTTGTAACGATCCATACAGTTCTTTCAGCAGAGCTTGTAGACATTATCTCGATGGTTTTAACCAAACACGTGAGTTGTTCAACATAGACTTCTCTGCAGCCATTCAGAGATGCTCATGCATCTATTTATTTGATGAAGTTCTTACTAATGCGGCAATGGCTATCTTTATTACTTCAATTTTACAGCGAACAAAAGTTTCATCAAAATCATATGTCTTCTTGACATATCCTTCTTTGTTTGTTTTAACTGCTTGAGATCCTTCTTCATTCATCTTGTTTTTGAAAGCCCATTTTGTACCAATAACGTTTCTTTGGGTTGGGCTTTAAACTAATTCCCATACTTTGTTTCTTTCAAACTAATTGACTCTTCTTGCATGGCGTGAATCCAATGCGCGTCATCCAATGCTTGAGACACATCTTTAGGCTCTGTCTGGAAATGAAACAAGGTTACATAGCTTCATGTTGTGCTCTTGATCGGTTAACTTATGCCATCTCTAACATCTCCAATGACTAACTCGGTGGATGGTCTCTCGGCCATCTCACATCGGGTTGGAGTAAGTTGGTTGGTTTAGCCGTCTCGTAGCTAAGTTGTCTTAAACAACTCTTTCATCTTCATTCAGTAGTAGCCCTTCCAATCGCTGTCTGCGAGATTGACTATCTCATCATCATCAGGGTTGAGGGCTCTCATGTCAGCTTCAACATAAGGACTCTTCTTCATGATTGGCTGATTCAGATTATCAGCTAAATCTTCAATGTCTTCTCCACTCACATTAGGTTCATCAAAAACTACATGAATAGACTCTTCTGTGACCATAGTCCTCTTGTTTAGCACTCTGTAGGCTTTACTCTCAGCTGAGTATTCCAAAAAGATACCTTCATCGACTTTAGCATCAAAAGCCTCCAAGTTATCCTTGCCATTGTTATGGATGAAGCATTTACATCCAAATATCTTGAAGTATCCAACATTTGGCTTTCTCCCTGTCCATATTTCATAGGGAGTTTTGGTCAATTTCCTGTTAATCATGCATCTATTCTGAGTATAGCATGTTGTGTTTATGGCTTCAAATTGAAATCTCTTAGCCCGATTCGACATAACATTGTCCTTACAAGAACCTTCCTTTGAGAGTTATGTTCCTTCTTTCATTACTCCGTTCCAACATGGAGTTCTTTTGTAGATAACTCATGAGCAATACCATTTTCAACACAATCTTTGAGTTATAATCCATTGACAAACTTAGTCCCCTATCGGATCTTATTTTTATAATGGTTTGCTCTACTCATTTTGAACTCTTTTCATCAACTGTGGTAATTTCTGTAGTGTTTCCTTCTTTTTACACATGAAAATTGTCCATGTATACCTTGAATAATCATCCACTACTAATAGGGTGTATTTCTTTCCACTAATGCTAGCTGGTTAAACTAGACCAAATAGATCCATATGCAACAAATGTAATATTCTGTTTGATTAAGGACTTGGCTTATCCTTGAATGATGATTTGATTTGGTTTCCAATCTGGCATGCATCACATACACTTTTTTTCTTGTACACTAAGTCTGGCAGTCCTTCAACAAGATGACTCCTTGCAAGCTTCTTGATTGTCTTGAAGTTCAAGTGACTCAGCTTCTTGTGCCACATCCAACTTGATTCGGATGTGCTCTTTGCTAGCAGACGTGTTTGGTGTGGCAGTAGACCAATCTACCACATACATGTTCTTTTGCCTTGATCCTTGTAGCACTATTTCATTTGATTCGGCATCCTTAATCTGGCACACTCCCATATTGAATCCAACATTGTAGCCCTTGTCACAAAGTTAGGTGATGCTTAATAGGTTGAAGTTGAGACCTTCAACGTAAGCAACATCTTTGATTTCTAGTCCATTCTTCTTGATGGACCATGTGCCTTTAATCTCCCCTGGAGCTTAATTTCCTCGAAATATAACTTTTGTGTCTCTAATCTCCTTGAATCTTGATTTTTCTTGTTTCTGTCATATGTCCGAACAACCACTATCCATGTACCAGGTTCCTTGGCACTTTGCTTGTTCCTTGAACCTCATCTTTTTGGTCTTGTTGATCTTGTTCTTTAGCCATGAGGCAGATCAAAGCCTCTTCCTCAAAATCACTTGAGTAGTCTGCTTCACTACTGTCTGAATCTGCTACTTCTTTGGACTTGACTGTCTCAACAGTCTCAACAGCTAACATGGTTTTTTTCATTTCTTGTCTTCTTTCCTTGAAGACCTTTCGTTCTTCTTCATTCCTATACTTGTTGACTGGTGGATAGAAACAGTCCAATCGCAAAATCTCTGGTTGTCTCGGTTTTATTACAGTTCTTAGCTCTCTGATCAGCTCTTTCATTCCTTGGATTATCAGCTCTCTGATAATCAACCTTCTGATGCTCAGCTCTCTTGGGCGGCCTATCTTCCCTTGATTTGGAAGGTGTAGAATGTCTCCTGGAGGTTTCACTCTTGTTTATTTTATAGTTCTAATTGAAGAACTTGTTGAATCTCTTAACCATCAGGGCTATCTCCTCCTGGTCTATGGTCTCTTTGGCTCAGCTCTCTTTCCATCACTGGCCATCAATGCAGCTGTCTTGGGCATAACTGTCTCCTCTTTCTCTTTCCTTCTCATCTCTAACTCATATGTTTTGAGGTCTAAGAATAGGTCATGGTTCGATGTCTTTGAGAGGTCCATTGAATATCTCAGAGCCATGACCTTCATTTCCCATTCGGCTGGGAGGGTTCTTAAAATCTTCATACACATTTCCTTTTGTGTATATTCTTTCCCAATAGCTGAAAGCTCATTTGTAATCTCAGTAAATCTGGCATGCAGCTGATCCAGGGTTTCACCTACAAACATTTTAAAGTTTTCAAATTTTTGAAAAGCAACAGATAGTTTATTTTCCTTAATTTGTTCTGATCCTTCACAAATTAAGGTCAGCTTATCCCAAATCTCTTTTTTGCAGATTTGCAAGATTTGACTTTGTTGAACATGGCATTGTCCAACGTTTTGTAGAGTATATCCTTGGCCACATTGTCCAGGTTATATCTCTTTCTATCATCATTTGTCCATTCAGTTCTTGGCTTTTCAACCATGGCTAGTCTTGCTTCAACAGCATCTTCCTCTCCCTCTGTTGCATCTGCTCTTTGTGCAGCTGTATTAACCTTGAGTATTTGCAGTGGCCCCTCCTCTATTACAAGCCACAACTCTGATACCACTTGTAGGTCTCAAGGGGTGTGGAGTAAGGTTTAGAAGAGGGGGGGAGGTTGAATAAACCTTACCAAATTTTTGATTTTAGTCTTTTATAAAAATTCAACAGAATTTACTCAAATAGATGTGTTCTTGAGGGACAGCTAAGTTGTCTATTAAGCTAAGTTACCCACTCAATAGACTTGATAGAGCTGTTGATAGTATAACTCAGCTGCTTAAGCAAAATACTTAACTTTGCTAATTTGGTTTTTAATAGCGGAAAACTTAACATAGTGTTATTTTAAATGTTAGCTGAAAGCAGCTAAGTTATACTATCAATAGCTCAGTCGATTCTATTGAGTGAGTAACTTTGTTGAATAAGCCAACCTAGCTATCCCTCAAGGACTAAGCTGATTTGTGAAAAACTCTTAAAATATTTAAAAGGACTAAATCAAAAATTTGGTAAGGTTTATTCAACCCTCCCTTCTAAACCTTACTCATCACCCCTTGCACCTACAAGTGGTATCAGTGGTTAGTTCATTGAGCTTTCCGTGACCGCAGTTCTTGGACTAGATCTCATTCTTTTCAAAAGAATCAACACTTAAGTTTTTAAAACTTTTATTTCAAAAGCAAAGTTGTTATCATGGAGTCAAATCTAACTCGCATTCCCATGTCTATTGTGGAAAAGTTTGATGTTTGGAAAATTCGTATGCAGGCTCATCTATCAGCCTTGCACAATGAGATATAGCTAGTGATTGATGATGGACCACTGCAAATTCTAAAGGTCAACACTGTTGTAAGAAGAAAACCTCCTGCTGAAGGAGAGGATGCTGCAGCAGAGCCAAGACCTACTATGGTTGAAAAGCCTTGTTGTAAACGGACCAATGAAGATCGAAAGAGATACAATCTTGACAATGTTGCCAAGGATATACTTTACAAAACATTTGATAAGGTTATGTTTAATAAAGTCAAATCTTGCAAATCAGCCAAAGAAATTTGGGAAAAACTAATTTTGATTTGTGTAGGGTCTGATCAAATCAAAGAAAATATATTAACTGTTGCAGTCCAAAAATTTGAAAATTTTAAAATGATCACAGGTGCAAGTCTGGATCAGCTAGATGCCAGATTCATAGAAATCACCAATGAACTTTCAGCTTAAGGATAGGAGTACACACAAAAGGAGATGTGTATGAAGATTCTAAGATCTCTCCCAACTGAGTGGAAAATGAAGGTCATGGCCCTGAGACATTCCATGGACCTCTCCAAAACATCTAACCATGAGCTATTCTCTGGCCTCAAAGCATATGAGTTTGAGCTCAGAAGAAAGGAACAAGAGGTGACAATTGTGCCCAAGACAACTGCACTCATGGCCAGTGAGGGAAAGAAAGCTGAGCCAAAGGAGACAATAGATCAAGAAGAGATTGCCCTGATCGTAAAAAGGTTCAATAAGTTCTTCAATAAGAACTATAAAAGGAACAAGGGTGAATGTTCAAGAAGACACTCAGCACCCTCCAAACCAAGGGGGGAAAGACCAGCCAAGAGAGTTGGACATCAAAGAACCGAGTATCGGAACCGATAATCGGGGATTGATAGAGTGACTTGGAGCCGAGAACCCGTGTTGGGCTGAGACAACTAGGACATTTTCTTTGTTGATTGTCCTTATCCACCAGTCAACAAATACAGAAATGAAGAGTATAGAAAGGTCTTTAGAGAAATAAGGCAAGAAAAGAAAAAGCCGGGTTGGTGCTTGAGACTCTAAAACGGACCAAGTGCAAGGAACCGAAGATACTCGGTTGTAGTGAAGCGGTTACTTAAGTGACACGGAGGAAGAGGCTTTGATATGCCTCATTGGCAAAGAACAAGATTCAAAAGAGCAATAAGATCAGGTACACTCTAACTCATCTCATTCTATGGTCTCCTTGGGTTCAGCTCTCTTTCCTTCACTCACCATCAATGTAGTTGTCTTAGGCACAACTATCTCCTCTTGCTCTTTCCTTCTCAGCTCAAACTCATAAGCTTTGAGGTCCGAGAATAGCTTATGGTTAGATGTTCTTGAGAGGTCCATAGAATGTCTCACGGCCATAACCTTCATTTCCCATTCAAAGAGGCTTCTTAGAATCTTCATACACATTTCCTTTTGTGTATATTCTTTCCCAAGAGCTGAAAGCTCTTTTGTAATCTCAGTAAATCTGGCATCCAGTTGATCCAGAGTTTCACCTGCAAGCATTTTGAAATTTTCAAATTTTTGTATACCAACAGTTAATTTATTTTCCTTAATTTGTTACGATCCTTCACAAATTAAGGTCGGTTTTCCCATATCTCTTTTGCAGATTTCCAGATCGGACTTTATTGAACATGGCTTTGTCCAATGTTTTGTAGAGAATGTCCTTGCCACATTGTCCAGTTGTATCTCTTTCTATCTTCATTAGTCCACTCAGTCCTTGGTTTTTCAACAATGGTTGGTCTTACTTGATGACATCTTCTTCTCCTTGACTCTGGTACTCTTCTTACAGTAGTGTTCACTTTGAGTATTTGCGTGGCCTAGCCTCTCTATCAAAAGCCACATTTCATCATGTAATGCGGATAGATGAGCACCATTTAATTTTCCAATCATCAAATTCTTCAATAGTGAACATAGGAATGCGAGTTAGATTTGCTTCCATGATAATAACTTTGCCTAAAAGTGAAAGAATTTGAAACACAAGTGTTTAAAAACTTTTTGAAAAGATAGAGATCTAGTTCAGTAACCAATGCGGAAGGCTCAATGAACCAACCGCTCTGATACCATATGTAGGTCCCAGGGGTGTGGTGTAAGGTTTAGAAGGGTTGAATAAACCTTACAAATTTTTTCGATTTTAAGTCCTTTAAATAATTCAACGAGTTGACTAAAATAGTTGTGTCCTTGAGGGACACTAAGTTGGTTATTCAGCTGAGTTACCCACTCAACAAACTCAATAGAACTGTTGATAGTATAACTCGGTTGTTTAACCTAAATACTTAACTTGGCTAATTTGGTTTTTAACAGCAGAAGACTTAACACCCTTTGATTTGTTTTAAGCTTGTTTTTAACACTTGATTCTTAGCACTGAGTTATTTATCAATTGGATAGCAAATAAAATACTAACAACAGATATAATGTAAATATGCAGGAAAGTAAATTTGCTGAAAGTAAATGACACAAATATTTTATAGAGGTTCGAAGATGGGGTAATTCTTCTAATCCTCTCTTATCCAACTTCTGGAGGAATCCACTATGTAGCAGATCAGTTTACAAAGCGGTGAACGATGCAGAGACAACGCTTGATCACAAAGCTAGTTTCTCTTTGCGACTCGGCTTTCTTCACGGCGGCATTTGCGCTTGCTACTTCAGCTCACTTCTCAAGTTCTTGGATTTCATCACGAAGCCCTCCATCAAACATGATAATGATTCGACCTGGAACCTTTCTACAATCCTGACTTGGAAAGTAGACCCCTTTGGTTTCTACAAAAGTTTCCTCTTCAACAGATTTGAAGTTGTCTTTCCTTCACAACTTGTGTTGGATCGATTTCCTTCGAGTTTGTGCTTGAGGAATTACTTGAATGTTAATGAGAATATTGCAGGTTAAATGCTTGAATATTACTTGTTTTTTCGTGGTTCAGGTAACCTTTTCTCAATAACTTCCTCAGCTTTTTATAGTGCACATTTGAAATTTTGCCCGTTGAAGAGATAGGCTGAATTCAAATGTCACTTTATGTTCGTTGGCTTGTCTTGTCTTGATCTGCAGTCTTTGATGTTTACCTTTTCTCGTATTAAATGTCTTCGCAACATTGCAGGTGCCTGACACAAGGTGCAGTGTTTCCCATTGGTTCATTCCTTTTCCATAATTCTGGGACTAACACATTAGACCCGACAACTTTTGACATATTACTATATTGAGTAATATTCTTAACTTTAATCAACGTATCTAAGTCAGTTGTCTTGACTAGAGTGCTGTATATACCCCAGGTGACTTGAGTCAGCTTCAATCATTGGATAAACTGTCACTTCAACATGAGACTTGGCTTCTTACGTTGACTTGACTGACACTTCTTACAGTTGTTCGCTAGCTGACTCTCCTTCAGTCGAGTCTTTGTTTTCCTTCATGGCATTACTCAGCTGACACACAGTAGAGTCTTCACATAGCCAACAGTTGACTTCTTGTATTCCTTGGCATAGCTGACTTGACTCAGCTTTTCCAGTCCTATCTATTTCAATGCAAATTACAAGGAAAATGGGGTGCCAACTTTCTAGTTTAAGTTTTACATGGTATCATCAAAATCTAACAAATAAATTTCCTAACAATTTTCCCATTTTGATGATGCCAAAACTTAAAGTATTTAAAGTAAGTAAACCGCAAAGATACATACAGACAATGCAGTAACAAAGAATGTATGCTTGAATGAATCATTTTATTGATCATAGCATTATTGTCCTTTACACAGTTGTTTACATGCGGTATCAGAGCAATCTAAACATATACATGTCAATACACAGTATATCTAAGCTAAGATACATAAAGAGTGAAAATTACATGGAAACTCACTAAGTTTATTACAGAAGACTTACATAAATATATTTACACAAAAATACATGAAGGGGTTTGCAACAATACTTCAACACCTTTGTTGCTTCGTTCTTCTCTCTTCTTCATCTCTCTTCTTCATCGCCTCGACTCACTTCCTCTTTCTTTCCTCTTCTTCTCTTTTTCTTCTTTTCATAGGATCGTTTTGCAGCAGGGTCATCCCTTTGGTTTCGCTCGAACCATTATCTTGTTTGCCTTTGATTTTCCTCTTCATGCCTTCTTGCAGCTTCATCGTTCTTCCTTTCAACCTCTATGTTGGCGAGGTGATCATATCCAGCCCAATAGATTAAGCCTTTCTTTCTAGGATCTACATACAATACATCTTTGGGTTTTGGTCGAGGTTGGGAAAAACTAATTTTGATTTGTGTAGGGTCTGATCAAATCAAAGAAAATATATTAACTGTTGCAGTCCAAAAATTTGAAAATTTTAAAATGATCACGTGTGCAAGTCGGATCGGCTAGATGCCGATTCATAGAAATCACCAATGAACTTTCAGCTTAAGGATAGGAGTACACACAAAAGGAGATGTGTATGAAGATTCTAAGATCTCTCCCAACTGAGTGGAAAATGAAGGTCATGGCCCTGAGACATTCCATGGACCTCTCCAAAACATCTAACCATGAGCTATTCTCTGGCCTCAAAGCATATGAGTTTGAGCTCAGAAGAAAGGAACAAGAGGTGACAAGCGTGCCCAAGACAACTGCACTCATGGCCGAGTGAGGAAAGAAAGCGAGCCAAAGGAGACAATAGATCAAGAAGAGATTGCCCGATCGTAAAAAGGTTCAATAAGTTCTTCAATAAGAACTATAAAAGGAACAAGCGTGAATGTTCAAGAAGACACTCAAAGACCTCCAAACCAAGGGGAAAGACCCGGCCAGCCAAGAGAGTTGGACATCAAAGAACTCGAGTATCGAGAACGTGTCGGGGGGATTGATAGAGCTGACTTGCCGAGAGCTGAGAACCTGTGTTGGAACTGCAGACAACTAGGACATTTTGCTGTTGATTGTCCTTATCCACCAGTCAACAAATACAGAAATGAAGAGTATAGAAAGGTCTTTAGAGAAATAAGGCAAGAAAAGAAAAAAGCCAGGTTGGCTGCTGAGACTCCTAAAACAGCCAAGTGCAAGGAACCAGCATACTCAGATTGTAGTGAAGCAGACTACTCAAGTGACACAGAGGAAGAGGCTTTGATATGCCTCATTGGCAAAGAACAAGATTCAAAAGAGCAATAAGATCAGGTACACTCTAACTCATCTCATTCTATGGTCTCCTTGGGTTCAGCTCTCTTTCCTTCACTGGCCATCAATGTAGTTGTCTTAGGCACAACTATCTCCTCTTGCTCTTTCCTTCTCAGCTCAAACTCATAAGCTTTGAGGTCCGAGAATAGCTTATGGTTAGATGTTCTTGAGAGGTCCATAGAATGTCTCACGGCCATAACCTTCATTTCCCATTCAGCTGGGAGGCTTCTTAGAATCTTCATACACATTTCCTTTTGTGTATATTCTTTCCCAAGAGCTGAAAGCTCTTTTGTAATCTCAGTAAATCTGGCATCCAGTTGATCCAGAGTTTCACCTGCAAGCATTTTGAAATTTTCAAATTTTTGTATACCAACAGTTAATTTATTTTCCTTAATTTGTTCTGATCCTTCACAAATTAAGGTCAGTTTTTCCCATATCTCTTTTGCAGATTTCCAAGACTGGACTTTATTGAACATGGCTTTGTCCAATGTTTTGTAGAGAATGTCCTTGGCCACATTGTCCAGGTTGTATCTCTTTCTATCTTCATTAGTCCACTCAGTCCTTGGTTTTTCAACAATGGTTGGTCTTACTTCAGCGGCATCTTCTTCTCCTTGACTTTCAAAACTCTTCTTACAGTAGTGTTCACTTTGAGTATTTGCGTGGCCTAGCCTCTATCAAAAGCCACATTTCATCATGTAATGCGGATAGATGAGCACGCTTCTTTAATTTTCCAATCATCAAATTCTTCAATAGTGAACATAGGAATGCGAGTTAGATTTGCTTCCATGATAATAACTTTGCCTAAAAGTGAAAGAATTTGAAACACAAGTGTTTAAAAACTTTTTGAAAAGATAGAGATCTAGTTCAGTAACCAATGCGGAAGGCTCAATGAACCAACCGCTCTGATACCATTTGTAGGTCCCAAGGGGTGTGGTGTAAGGTTTAGAAGGGGGTTGAATAAACCTTACAAATTTTTTCGATTTTAAGTCCTTTCAATAATTCAACAGAGTTGACTAAAATAGTTGTGTCCTTGAGGGACACTAAGTTGGTTATTCAGCTGAGTTACCCACTCAACAAACTTAATAGAACTGTTGATAGTATAACTCGGTTGTTTCACCAAAATACTTAACTTGGCTAATTTGTTTTTTAACAGCAGAAGACTTAACACCCTTTGATTTGTTTTAAGCTTGTTTTTAACACTTGATTCTTAGCACTGAGTTATTTATCAATTGGATAGCAAATAAAATACTAACAACAGATATAATGTAAATATGCAGGAAAGTAAATTTGCTGAAAGTAAATGACACAAATATTTTATAGAGGTTCGAAGATGGGGTAATTCTTCTAATCCTCTCTTATCCAACTTCGGAGAAATCCACTATGTAGCGGATCGGTTTACAAAGCGGTGAATATCTGAGACGGCCTTGATCACAAAGCTAGTTTCTCTTGCGCGACTCGAACTTCTTCACGGGCGTTTGCCTTGCTACTTGACTCACTTCTCAAGTTCTTGGATTTCATCACGAAGCCCTCCATCAAACATGATAATGATTCGACACGAACCTTTCTACAATCCTGACTTGGAAAGTAGACCCCTTTGGTTTCTACAAAAGTTTCCTCTTCAACAGATTTGAAGTTGTCTTTCCTTCACAACTTGTGTTGGATCGATTTCCTTCGAGTTTCAGGCTTGAGGAATTACTTGAATGTTAATGAGAATATTGCAGGTTAAATGCTTGAATATTACTTGTTTTTTCGTGGTTCAGGTAACCTTTTCTCAATAACTTCCTCAGCTTTTTATAGTGCACATTTGAAATTTTGCCCGTTGAAGAGATAGGCTGAATTCAAATGTCACTTTATGTTCGTTGGCTTGTCTTGTCTTGATCTGCAGTCTTTGATGTTTACCTTTTCTCGTATTAAATGTCTTCGCAACATTGCAGGTGCCTGACACAAGGTGCAGTGTTTCCCATTGGTTCATTCCTTTTCCATAATTCTGGGACTAACACATTAGACCCGACAACTTTTGACATATTACTATATTGAGTAATATTCTTAACTTTAATCAACGTATCTAAGTCAGTTGTCTTGACTAGAGTGCTGTATATACCCCAGGTGACTTGAGTCAGCTTCAATCATTGGATAAACTGTCACTTCAACATGAGACTTGGCTTCTTACGTTGACTTGACTGACACTTCTTACAGTTGTTCGCTAGCTGACTCTCCTTCAGTCGAGTCTTTGTTTTCCTTCATGGCATTACTCAGCTGACACACAGTAGAGTCTTCACATAGCCAACAGTTGACTTCTTGTATTCCTTGGCATAGCTGACTTGACTCGGCTTTTCCATCTATCTATTTCAATGCAAATTACAAGGAAAATGGGGTGCCAACTTTCTAGTTTAAGTTTTACATGGTATCATCAAAATCTAACAAATAAATTTCCTAACAATTTTCCCATTTTGATGATGCCAAAACTTAAAGTATTTAAAGTAAGTAAACCGCAAAGATACATACAGACAATGCAGTAACAAAGAATGTATGCTTGAATGAATCATTTTATTGATCATAGCATTATTGTCCTTTACACAGTTGTTTACATGCGGTATCAGAGCAATCTAAACATATACATGTCAATACACAGAATATCTAAGCTAAGATACATAAAGAGTGAAAATTACATGGAAACTCACTAAGTTTATTACAGAAGACTTACATAAATATATTTACACAAAAATACATGAAGGGGTTTGCAACAATACTTCAACACCTTTGTTGCTTCCTTCTTCTCTCTTCTTCATCTCTTCTTCTGTCCGCCTCAGCTCACTTCCTCTTTCTTTCCTCTTCTTCTCTTTTCTTCTTTTCATAGGATCGTTTTGCAGCAGGGTCATCCCTTTGGTTTCGCTCGAGCCATTATCTTGTTTGCCTTTGATTTTCCTCTTCATGCCTTCTTGCAGCTTCATCGTTCTTCCTTTCTACCTCTATGTTGGCGAGGTGATCATATCCAGCCCAATAGATTAAGCCTTTCTTTCTAGGATCTACATACAATACATCTTTGGGTTTTGGTCGAGGTTGGGAACCTCTTCCACCACCACCACTTATTCCCCTTCCCGACTCAGTTCCTCTACCTCTTGGAGTGTATTGTACGATAGTCTTCGGCTTTCCAGCTGAGTGCCTGCTGGAAGACTGCTGCTTTTCAGCTGATTTAACCAAATCTATTCCTTTCTACCAATACAGATCCCAGGCTTGCGGTAGAGCTATTCCTTGAAAATAGCCTTCTGATTCTAGAGTGTTAAACTCCTCCATCGATCTGGGCTCAGATCCATCATCACGCATCGTAAATTCTCTTGGGGGTTATATCGTAGCGTAGTCCTTTCCGGCTGGAGGACCACCATATTGTTTCCTTATTTCTTGAATGCGGGCTGCTTGTTTTTCAGCTAACTCCTCAAATTCAGCTTCAATGACCTTTCTTTTATCAGCCATGGCCACTGCAGCTTTCTCGGTGGGTAAGGTCATAGGGAGTTTGCTGAGAATAGAGGCAGTGACTTGACCTAGCTGAGGGGTTTCAGCAAACATCTGCTTCAAATCCTTCGAGCTTTCTTCCCCCTCAGTTGCTTCACCTCCTTTTCTTATTCATCTTCTCTTCCTTCAATCCCTTGAGGGACTCATCTTCCCCCTTTTTGGCATCATCACCAAAAGAGAGAGGTATCCCAGGGAACATTCCACCGAGGATAAAGTCCAGTCAGCTGATAGTGGAATTGTGCTTGGAGTCTACTGCATCATACGCTGTTCGAAATTTGGAGCGTGTTGCCTTGGACTTGGCTGAGACTAGCTTCATTTCAGCCATGAGAAGGCTGTATTTCTCATTCATGCTATTTTCAAGCCTGCAATCTAATATTTGTGGAAATGCTGCAGCAGCTCAATATCCGACTTATGGGACTGGTTAATCCTCTCAATGTACTCCTTCATCCTCTGCCTCTACATCGAATTATCTGCACTCCATACGAGCATCTGTCCATATAAAGCTTTAAAATAGTGGACTTGTTCAATTTGCATGACAGTCTACTGTTGAGCCCATTCCTTGATTCGCACCACGATGCCTTTCAAATCATCTGTGAGTGTGGCATCACGATTGCCCAGACATAAATCCAGTGAGGCCTGATGACGTTCCATCTTCTCAATCTATTTGCATATTTTCTTGAAGACTTCACGGAACTCAGCTTGTACATCAGCTGCGGGCCACTCTGCGTCAAAGTTGAAGTCTACTGGAACAATCGTCTCTATAAGAATGACTAGCTCTTCCCTTACAGTGTATCTTCTTCCTTCAGCAGCTGTTTCTTTCTCTAATCTAGGGAGATCTTTAGAGAAGGGGAACATGTCTTGAAATACATCATCGCGCACGTATAAAATATCTTGTTGTGGAGGTGCTTGTGATGATTCAGCTCATTGTGCCTCGGCTACGGTAGCTTCATCGGCATGTGTCACAGCTGTGGGAGCTTGTGACTGAGCTATAGGAGTCGTTATTGCTGCAGTTGTGGGAGCCTGCGCAGGTGACTCTATTCCAGATGGGGCATTTGAAATAGTTTGCCCAGCTGACTGAGCCTCAGCTATCTTAACAGCTTCATCGGTCTCAGTTGGTTTAGCTAAATGAATAATCGGGTCCTCAGCCATATCATCAGTATCATTGGAGGATGATGAGACCTGTGGAGTTGGCTCATCATCAAAATTGAACCTCATTTGAGTCGTTTTCTCACTAGCGTGGCTCTGAGATTTGAGAACATCCTCAGCTGTGTCCATAGGTTTTGCAAGGGGGTTGGACTCAGCTTCATATTTTGATCCCAGAAAGGATGTATCGATATTCTCTTGGGAGTCATGAGGAGCGCTTATCTCCTTCTCTGCATCAGCGCTATCAATCTGATGAATGTTCTGAGCATCTATACCCTTACCCAGGGAAGTCTCAACCTCCCCAAGGCCTTCACTACCCTCAGTAGTCTCCACTGCTGCACGACCTTCAACATTCCCTTCGATAGTCTCAACTGTCTTAGGGTCTTCAATTGTCCCTTCGACAGACTCAGCTGTCTTAGGGTCTTGGACATTGGCATCCAGAGGAGTCTTAACCCCTTGGACTGCACTTTCAGAGCCCAGTGTTAACTCTCGGGGATTCACCTTCCTTTGCCTCAGTTGCGGCAGCAGCGTCATCGGCCTTCAAGGCAGTTGACATCTCAACTAAGATAAACTCAACTGTCCGAGCTTCGTTAATGTCACTCTATTGTTGTTCGGTTTCTGTACCTTCGCCTCCTAACTGCAATTGTGTGTCTCCCACAGCAACCTCCGACCTAGCTGTGGTAGAGAGAGTTACCCCCTCAGCTGGTTCACCAGCTGAGTGAATGAAATTGGGGTTCCTCTGCTCCTGAGACGCGGCTGTTGTTCCCTCTGATTGTTGAGCCGCAGGGACATGTGTGGTAACACCTTCAGCAATGGTTGGCTTGGCTTGGGTGCCCAAATTCCCAGCTTCATCGCCATTGCCCTGCGAGCCATCAGTTGAGTGCATGGGGAACGTGGCTGCAGCAATGTCCGTCGCAATCTACTGTGCCAGTCCCAGAGGATCAGTCTGCATAAGAGTATGGGAGGACTCTCATGGACCTTCCAATAGACGTTGTTCGTGTATAGATCTGGATTCCTTTAAAGCCTGCTGCATATCTGCCTTCTCTGCTGCAGCAGCTAGATCCATGTCTTCATCACTGTCTGTGTACTTAGGAAGATGCTGATGGGTGTGCTCGTGAGTACCAGTGAAGGCGCACATCTTGGACTTTTCTAAGGAGGGAGCTCGCTCCTCAGCTTTCTCCTTCTCTTCCTCCTTAATAAGACAAAGGGTTTCCATATAGCTCTTTTCGTCGAGAGCATCTCGGACAGAAGCATGTCCTAGGAACCTAAGAAGTTCCTCCTCCTCCTCGATGAATTCTGGATGAGCGAACTGACTTCTCAAATAGTCCAACTTCCAAGATCTCCATTCTCTTAGTCTTCTTTGAATGTCAGAGTAAACTGGAGAGTACATAATTAAGTCATCATCATCTTTCTCTCATGTCTCCTGGATGGGGGATAACGGGCCTTGTTCCTCCTCAGTTTCAGCAGCATCTGTATGAGGAGGGGAGACAGCTTTTTCTCAGTCTTCACGGCTGCTTCAGTTTCCTCAGTTGTCTTCCTCACAGATGGGTCTTTGGCGGATCTTAGCTCATCATCATCATCATCAGTCTTCTCGGATTCATCAATAACTTCCGGAGACTGCTCTTCCTGTGTATCAGCAGTCTCAGTTTCTTTCTCCTGCTGAGTACCAGATTCAGTTGTCTTCTGCAGCTCAGAGTGCCTGAACAGCCTTCTGCGTTTAGTTGGAACCAGTTGAATCTCAGGTTCCTCCACTTCTTCCTGCTCGTCAAACGTGAAAGCCTGTGGGCTTTCTTAGAGGCAGCTGCCTTTCTTGACTTGGCATTCCTCTTCTACTTCACAATAGGAGAGGGAATTTGAGGTTCCTCCTTTATTTCGTCTGCATGGGCAGGTGACTCGGCTGCGCGGGCAGGGGCTTTGGACTTTGCTGCGGGAGCAGGTGCTTTCTTCGTCTTGGTTGTGGGGGCAGGGGCCGCCTTAGATACCGCAACTTTCTTCTTGGGTGGAGGGGTCTCAACTGTGCCTTCGGGATCAGCTGATTCCCCCTCACTGGTATCAGCCTTTCTGGCATGGGCTTTTCTCTGGGCACCAGAGAGATTTTCCCTGAACATCTTCTTGTTTATATGGAAGGTCTTGCCATGGCGGAGAGCAATACCTTTCACTTCCATTAGATGGCCAATGACCAGGCTATAAACCAATGAGCATCCAAAGGACCCATCCTCCTTGTAGGTCCTGTTTAGCACATTTTGGCAGAGTCTGCTGTAAACAAACTCAGCTCAGTTTACTTGCTTCTCTAGCACATTTTTGGGCAGTTAATTGAACCTTCCAAATTTCATGTCAACGCACTTCGAGATGACGTCCATCAGCTTGTCAAAGTCGTCCTTCAACAGTTCCTTCTTGGCTGTGTAGACCACTTTCGCAACACACTCCGGCTTGGCAACCTCTTTCCTAGCCGCAACTAAGTCGACATCTGCCTCGGAGATGTCCTTCAAATCCTCCGCGGGCAATAAGTAGTGCTCAGCAAGGTCTTTGGCATTGAGTTTGATGACCTTGCTATGGACGGAAGACTTGATTTCATCGCCCTGCACCTCGGCGTTCACATAGAACATAGCGACCTCTTCACTGTATGTATGTGTGCATCATCTACGCCCTATTTGATCATCCCTTCGAAATCCATTGAGGCACCAGTGTGGATTTGCTTTGAGAGCTTCACGATATTGTATTTGGAGCCATTTTCAGAGATTTTTACCGATTAAAACATGAGGAATCTTGCTTGAGAGAATTAAGGTTTTTCACTTAGTTTCAGAGAGAATAGTTTTTCTTGCTGGAGAGTGAATAGTTCGCGTAAGGAAAGAGAAATGCGAAGTGTCGTATATAAGGAACGTGAAAGGACATTTTTCGGATTTGGAAATTTTGATCGAGATTAACGGTTGAGATTTAGTCTCCAAAACCACATTTAATTTCCCACATTAAATGCAGCAGCATTTATATCCAATCATATGGCTTACTGTGCAGCTTTTACTGTGATTGTCATTATTATGCTGACGTCATCCTTAAAAACATTCCCGCTCATTTAAAATGACTGCGTTTTTGTCACTTAGCTCATAAATGATTCAGCTTATATCCAAAGTGACTCAACTTTGCTTTTCTGTTCTCATGAAATAACTCAGCTGTCAGCTAACTCGATACAGCTAACTTCCCGACTAGGCTGTTTCACTCAGCTGAAATGTGAATCTTCCCCTTTTCATTTTCTCATCTTCTTTCTCTACTGATTGAGTCTGCTGAGTTTCCCAACTCAGCTCAATTAACCTAACTCATTTTTTAGTTCTTCAAATCTTGATTCACATATTGGCTCTGGGAATATGTCAGCTAACTGTTTATCAGTTGAGATGTATTCCAAAGTGATGAATTTCTTTTCAACATGATCTTTTATAAAATGATATCTTACATCAATGTGCTTTGTTCTTGAATGCAATACTGGATTTTGAGTAATTGCAATAGCACTAGTGTTATCACACATAATTGGAATCTCATTTTCTTCAATCTCATAATCTCTCAGTTGTTGTCTCATCCATAAGACTTGGGCGCAATAAGTGTGTGCCCAATGATGTACTCTACTTCAGTTGTGGATGTGGCTATTGAATTTTGTTTCTTGCTAAACCAAGAAACCAATCTATTTCCAAGCATTTGACATGTACCTGAGGTACTTTTCCTGTCAACTCTACATCCAGCATAGTCTGAGTCTGAATATCCAATCAGCTTGAATCCACCTTCCTTTGGATACCATAAGCCGCCTTCCTGGCATCCTCTCAAATATCTTAGGATTCTCTTAGATGCAGTCATGTGGCTCTCCTTTGGTGCAGATTGAAATCTTGCACATACACCTCTGCAAAGGTGATGTCTGGCTTGCTTGCTGTTAGATAGAGCAATGATCCAATGGGAGCTCTATATCTGGTTTGATCAACAGCTTTGCCATCTGCGTCCATGTTCAACTTGACTGATGTGTTCATTGGAATTTTCACAGAAGACTTCTCGTCCATGCCAAATTTCTTCATCAAATGTCTGGTGTACTTTGTTTGGCTTATGAAGGTTCCATCCTTTAATTGTTTGACTTGAAGTCCTGGGAAGAAAGTCAGCTCTCCCATCATGCTTATTTCAAATTTGCCTTGCATGAGGTTTGAGAAATTTTCACACAGCTTTTTATTTGTGGATCCAAAGATGACGTCATCCACATATATTTGAACAAGCAGTAATTTCTCTCCATCTTGAATTCTGAAGAGTGTTCTGTCAACTTTGCCTTTGGTGAAACCATTGTCAATTAGAAATTGAGACAATGTATCATACCATGCACTTGGTGCTTGTTTGAATCCATTCAGTGCTTTCTTGAGCTTGTAAACATTATCTCCAATGGTTTTCTGCTCAAAACCTGTAGGTTGTTCAACATAGACTTCTTCCTCTAGCAAACCATTCAAAGATGCACTCTTCACATCTATTTGATACACAGTGAAGTTCTTATGTGCAGCTTAGGCAAGAAACATCTTTATTGCTTCCAATCTTGTAACAGGAGCAAATGTTTCATCAAAATCTATGCCTTCTTCTTGACAATATCCTTTGGCTACCAACCTTTGTTTGTTCCTTACAACAGATCCTTCCTCATTCATCTTGATTCTGAAAACCCATTTTGTGCCAATTACATTCCGATGAGTTGGCCTTTGGACTAATACCCATACTTTGTTCCTTTCAAACTAATTCAGCTCTTCTTGCATGGGCTGAATCCAATGTGTATCATCCAATTCCTTAGACACATCTTTAGGCTCTATCTGGGATATGAAATAAGTGAACATAGATACTTTATGTGCTCTGGATCTGGTTCTTATGCCATCTCTTACATCTCCAATTACTAACTCTGGTGGATGGTCTCTCAACCTTCTTACATCAGGTCAGAGTAAGTTAGCTGGGTTCAGCCGTCTCGCAGCTAAATGGTCTTGAACAGCTCTTTCCTTTTCATTCAGCGGTAAACCTTCCAGCTACCTTTGAGATTCAGCTATCTCATCTTCATCTGGGTTGAGTGCTCTTGCTTTAGCTTCAACATAAGGACTTTTTGCATGGTTGGCTGATTTAGCTTATCGGCTAATTCTTCAATGTCTTCTCCATTCACATTAGGTTCATCAAAAACCGCTTTGCTCTCAGCTGAGTATCCCGAAAAGATACCTTCATCAGCTTTAGAATAAAAACCTTCAAATTATCTTTGCCATTGTTATAGTTGAAGCATTTGCATCCAAATATCTTGAAATACCCAACATTTGGCTTCCTTCCTGCCCAAATTTCATAGGGAGTCTTGGTCAATTGTCTGTTTATCATGAATCTATTTTGAGTATAGCATATTGTGTTTATAGCTTCAGCCTAAAACCTCTTAGGCAATCCAGCTTCAGCTAACATTGTCCTTGCAGCTTCCTTGAGAGTTTTGTTCCTTCTTTCAACTACTCCAATATGTTGTGGAGTCATTGCTGCTGATAATTCATGAGCAATACAATTTTCAATGCAATACTAAGTTATAATCCCATTGACAAACTCAGTTCCCCTATCAGATCTTATTTTTATAATGGTTTGACTCTTCTCATTTTGAACTCTCTTCATCAGCTGAGGTAATTTCTGCAGTGTTTCCTTCTTTTTACACATGAAAATTGTCCATGTATATCTTGAGTAGTCATCCACCACTACAAGGGTGTATTTCTTTCCACTTATGTTGGCTAGCTCCATGGGACCAAACAAATCCATATGCAACAAGTGCATTATTCTTATTGATGAGGGACTTGGCTTGTCCTTGAATGATGATTTAATCTGCTTTCCCATTTGGCATGCATCACATATACTTTCTTTCTTGTACACTGAATATGGCAATCCTTCTACAAGATGACTCCTTGCAAGCTTGTAGATTGTCTTGAAGTTAAGATGACTCAGCTTCTTGTGCCACAACCAACTTGATTCGGCTGTGCTCTTTGCTAACAGACAAGTGCTTAGTGTAGCAATAGACCAATCTACCACATACATATTCTTCTGTCTTGATCCTTACAGCACTATTTCATTTGATTCAACATCTTTGATCTGGCACACTTCCATGTTAAATCCCACATTATAGCCTTTAGCACAGAGTTGGCTGATGCTTAACAGGTTGAAGTTGAGACCTTCAACATAAGCAGCATCTTTGGTTTCCAGTCCATTCTTCTTAATGGATCATGTGCCTTTAATCTCCCATGGAGCTTCATTTCCCCAAATATAACTTTTGCACCTTTAATCTCCTTGAATTTTGACAGGTTTTTCTTGTTTCCTATCATTTGTCTGGAACAACCACTATCCATATATCAGGTTCCTTGGCACTTAGCTGTTCCTTGAACCTGCAATCAAGGAAATCAGTTTTTAGGTACCCAAACTTGTCTGGGTCCTGATGGGTTAGTGCTATAAGATGTTCCAACCAACCTATAGCCAAATGGTCTGAATCTAAGTGGTTGCCATCTATCAGTGTCATAATCATAGTGAACTTTGGCAAATTTCTTGGGGGTTTTAGGTTCATACAACTGTCTCTTTTGTCTGTATGCCTGTGTGTCTGTTTTAGCAATTGCTTTCTTGCGGTAGTTATGATATCTCTGAGTGTAGTGCTTGGGTGCATATGTGTGCTGATTAAAGCTCTTTTGACTTTGGAATGGCCTTTTAGGTCTTTGCCAATTGGGCTTGTATTCCATTTGTCTTTGCTGATCTTTCACATTGTACCAATCAGCTTGGTTTGGGTAGTTTCTACCATTCCCATCATATTTATTTATCTGATGAAATTTATGGGGTTTCTGGTAGCTCTGTTTGCTTTTCACAGAGTTTTTTCTATTTGGAGTTTGCTGAGGAACTCGGCTGAATTTCTTCTCAGCTGTCCTTTTAGCGTACTCAACTGGCTTCTTCCCTTTTCCTTTGTATCCAAGGTCAGGGTGATTGTGATTGTACCTTGGAGTGAATGTGGGTGCAGCATTTGGTGTTTTGGGTTTTTGGGATGCTTCATTGCTTGAAGATCCTTTTCCAAAAACACTCTTGGAGTTTGGCCATGTGCAAAGGAATTGAATCCTATGCCTGCCTTATCTCCACATTCCTTTTGACTCATGATAAGATCATCCAATGATTTGGATGCCTTTGTAAATGAGGCAATCACATTTTTAAGATCTTTTTCATACTTTTCTCAGAAAGACTAATTACGCTATGATCTTGGCATTTTCGGCCTTGACTTAGTGTCCTCATCGGTTAAATGACTTAGTGTACTCAACTATTTGGTCACCGTGAGTTTTGGCTTTTAAGTTTGTCTGTTTTCCTTGTTTAGGAGTGTGCGTGAGGACTTAATATGTTCAAAATCTTTCATCATTTTGCCTAATGAATCATAAAGATCTATTGGTGATGAAGTGTATGTGTAATATCCGGTAATTTTTATATGTAATTTCCTAGTTTATTAATTTCCTATTTATTTATTCATTTTAAACATAAAACTTATCATAATCTGATATATCTATATATATATTTTAAATATATAATTTTTATAATAAAACTATTAATGGGATTAAAGAGTTATGTTTTTTTTCAAACTCTTTTAGATAAACTTCTATCGCACCAAATCCTCCCACTCTCAATCCCACGTAATCCCAACATTAGAATAGTAGAGGTCTACTCTCCACCATACCACGTTCTTGAGTAGCCTAATAAACTTCCAACTTTCCCACGTTTTCTTCAAAATATTCTTTTATCAACTTGACATTGAGAAAAAAATAAAAAAATAAAAACTCATACTCTTATTTCTCCAAAACTTGCTGCAACTTTCGCAAAAAAAAAAAAAACTAAGCTTAGACTTTTATCAAGTAAGATATATCTCCTTATACCAATTTTAGTGTTTTCTTTGTCAACAAAAATAGTTTGACTTGTGATGATATTGAGACGTGTGTGCGGTGAAGGTGAAATTAGTAAAGATTTGTTGGTTTTTCTTTGTAACTTTTTTTAGATGATTGTTGTCTTTATGTGGGAGTGTGGGTGTGAAAGCTTGATCATTTGTGTGTCTTGTGCGCGATTTTTAGAGGTGTGCGTGCGTGTATGGGGAGGCCGGAGGGCGACGGACTTGATTACAAGAGGATGCAAGAGGAGAGGGGTTGATGGTGGATGATGAGATGGTGATTGTGAGAAGGTGTTGTTCGATTTTGGGGGGTTGGAGTTGACCGGGGGGCTGGTTATTGGGAATTTAATAAAAATTTGGACTTGATTACAATTTTAGTTTTTCGATTTGGTCCCCCAGTGTTTCAATTAGTTCTTTTTCCCAATGTTTCAGTAACTTTCAATTGAGTCCCAGGTCTTGTCTGTTTAGCCCCAAATTCTAGTTAATTTTTAGAAATTATATTTTAGCCCTAGGGACTAAGTTATAGTTTCGGAAATTTCATTTCAACCCCACCATTTTTCAGTTTGGTTTAAAAAAATCCAAATTTATTCTTGTTTTCTTTCAAATTAGCCCCGAACTTATATTTTTGGTTAAACTTCACCTATTAGGAACTTTAGCTTATTTCATAAGCACTTTTACTTTAAATTAGAGTTAGAATCTATTTTTCCAATCACTTAATTATACCAGTATTTATTGTAGGCGACGAAGATTAGACGTCTAGGCTTTCTAACTTTAAGCTTCGTACGACTATCAACTGCTTTTGAGGTAGGGATTTTCTTTACACCTTTTAAGTGCAAAGTTTAATTATTTTTATTTAATATGTCATGTATAGTTTTATGAATTCTATGTTTGACAATGTGATTAAAATTCTTGAACTTGATGTACATATTATATGTGAAGAATCGTATTTATTTATGTGTGTTTAAAATTAACTTTGCAAATTTTTATGACATTTTCATTCTTTAATGCTACGGATTTTGGATTTTTCGTTTATATTAAATCCATTTTAATTTATGCTTCATTGCGGTAGATATATTTTTAGAAAAAAATGATATGGTAGAATGTAGTTTTTATATTTTAGTAACGCTAAAAATCACATTTTAAGAACCATGGCGTTACGAGTGTGGTATCGAGCAAGTTTACCTTCCAGACTTGCAATATTTTTTTTTTAAAAAAAAATGGCTATCCCTTCATCGAGCTGCATCCAATCAGGTAATATTTACTTATCATTTCAATATGTGAATTCTTGAGAATGTACAATGTGTTATGAAGTTGTTCCAAAATGCGATTATTATTATTATTATTTTATTTCTTACATGATAAATGCATGTTCATGCTTCACAAATACTTACCTGCTCAACATGTTAAAATATCTCTTATAAGTGACGAATCTTGACGAGCTATGAAAAAAAAAACCGAAATTCATAATTTATTAAAAGATGTATGAACTTATATGGTAACGTGAATTACTCCAGGATGGTGCGTAAGATAAAAACAACTAGGAAGAGAATGGGAGATCGGATTTTTCATTGGAGGGTATATAGGTTTTTAAATTATGAAAGAAAGCTAGGGGCCACGGTAGAGGAACATATTGAAACAATGAGAGAAATGTGGCTGGAGATTAAACATCTTGAAGAAATAATCACCCAGGACGAAGCAAATGATAAGTTAATCAGTACCCTACCCAGAGAATGGAGTGACCACGCAAGAAACATATGCGACGACATGACGGACTACAGTTCTGTACCGTCGCATACAAATTCGGATCCCGAGAGATTTATAGTCGAACTACTTAGGCGTGGGCCACCCGCCATGCCTAATGTAATATATGTTGTTTCGGATGACGATTCTTTGGCTGAATTAGAGGAAGGCCAGAGGAAGATTTAGATGGATTATTCTCATCTGAGGGATCTAGTTAGATGACTAGTTTTTCTAGTCTTAGCTAGATTTTGTTTTGGATTTTGTTTTTTTTTTCTTTTCCTTTCCTTATTTTAGTAAGAGTTATTTCATTTTTCTAGATTGGTAGGATTCGAAGATGATCTTTTATTTTATTTTATTTCGCATTGTTGCCTCTTGAAGGAAATTTCTATTGAAATAGTGGAATTATATTTTTGATTTAATTACATTGTCTTGTGGTGTTTATGTGTTGTATAGACGTCATACTTACTTCTCATACGAGTTAAAAACTAAACAATCCATTGTATTATAGATCATGGTTCCACGAAGGGATGGATCAAATTCGTCACTTAATTTAAGTCGAGGCGAGGGATGCGACAACGATTTGCTTAATAATCTCATTACTTTGCTACGAGGGTAACCCCAGCAGCATGTCGTACCGCCTGCACCAGGCCACCCAACTGGTGGAAATGAGGAAACACATATTTTGGAACAGTTTCGGAGATTCAGACCACAAACCTTTAATGGACGCGATGGACCATTTGCAGTTGAAGAGTGGTTACGAGCAATGGAAAGAATATTTGCTCGCATCCCTAGCACTGATGCACAACAAATCTCGTGTGCTACCTTCCAATTCATCGATGATGCAGACCACTGGTGGGAGGCATTCTCCCGCTCAAGGACAGAGGGACAGCTTCGTGACATGACGTGGACTGACTTTAAACATGAGGTCATGCAACAATACTTTCCACAGTCATATAAGATCGAAAGGAGACAGAATTCCTAGAATTGAAGCAGGGTAACATGACCGTCATCGAGTATGAATGGAAGTTCAACCAATTGGCAAGGTTTGCCACCCACTTGGTAGACACAGATGAGAAGAGAGTAAGGAGGTTCCGGAGGGGTCTCCGCCAGGAGATAGGTTGTGTGTTAGCTGGTTTGGGAACGACAACTTATGCTGAATTGCTTTTGCGAGCTCAGGAAGTGGCTTCGTGCTTGAAGTTGGACCATCATGTCCAGAAGATAGACAATGTTCCAGGAAAGAGGAAATGGAATGGTCCGAGTCAGTGAGTAGCGACTGGTAGCCAGAATAAATAAGTCAGAACCTAGGGAAATGCAATTCCAGTTGCACAGAAGGTGAAGCCAACCTGTCCAACCTATGGGAGGAATAATTACGGGGAATGCTTAATGGGACAAAGAAAATGCTTCCGTTGCCACCAACCTGGCCATCACGCAGATTATTGCACCACGTTTCCAGACAAGAAGGGAAAGACATCAATGGGTCAGGCGCGTGTTTTTGCTATGACACAATAGGAAGCCCAAGAGAACCCAGGAACACTGACAGGTATGATACTTGTTTCCGATATACCTGCTTTAGTGTTATTTGATACTGGTGCTACGCATTCTTTCATATTTGCTGATTTTCATGCTAAAACGTGTCTTGAGAGTTGCATTGTTAGTGATACACTAGAAATAAGCCTTACTTCGGGAAAAACAATAAGTATTGATCTAGTGACTAACAATGTGGCATTGGATTTTCATGGGAAGAGTCTAGAAGCGGATTTGCATGTGATTAGAATGATGGATTTTGATATCATACTAGGAATGGACTAGTTGAATAAGCATAAGGCCCACATCAAGTGTCAAGAAAGAGAAATAATTCTCGAACCGTCAAAGGGAGGCAAATTTATATTTTTCGGAGCAAGAGTAAGTGGAATGCCTCGAATTATATCGGCAATGAAGACGGTTAAATTATTGAAGAATGGAAAATGTCAGGGATTTCTGGTTAATGTGATGGCCACTCAGACTACTGAAAAAAACAATCATGGAAGTTCCAGTTGTATGAGAGTATGTCGATGTATTCCCAGAGGACTTTTCTATTATTGAAGAATGGAAAATGTCAGGGATTTCTGGTTAATGTGATGGCCACTCAGACTACTGAAAAAAACAATCATGGAAGTTCCAGTTGTATGAGAGTATGTCGATGTATTCCCAGAGGACTTGCCTGGAATACCTCCAAATCAGTAAGTGGAGTTTACAATTGATCTAATTCCAGGAGCCGCTCTTGTATCGAAAGCACCATACAGAATGACTCCCAAGGAACTTCAAGAGTTGAAGTTCCAACTGCAAGAACTATTGGATACCGATTTTCTACGACCCAGTGTGTCGCCTTGGGGAGCACCTATCCTTTTTGTGAAGAAAAAAGATGGGAGCATGAGGATGTGCATCGACTATAGAGAATTAAACAAAGTTATTATCAAGAACAAGTATCCCTTACCGAGAATTGAGGATCTTTTTGATCAACTGAATAGGGCAAGTGTCTTCTCTAAGATTGATCTGAGGTCTGGGTACCATCAGCTGAAGGTTAAAGAAGGAGATATACCCAAGACAGCTTTTAGGACAGGATATGGGCACTATGAGTTCATAGTGATGCCTTTTGAGCTTAGTAATGCTCCAGCAGTATTTATGGATTTGATGAATCGAGTTTTTCACCCATACTTGGATTAGAAACTCTACGCAAGGAGAAGTTAGTCGCCAAATTCAATAAGTGCGAGTTTTGGCTTGATCGAGTGGTCTTTCTTGGCCACATAGTCACATCGAAGGGTATCAAAGTTGACCCTGCAAAAGTGGAAGCCGTTGAGAAATGGTCGGCTCCTACAAACGGAAATGAGGTGCTTATTTCTTGGAGTCAGCTAGATATTACAGGAGATTCATCGAGGATTTTCGAAAATAGCGAGCTCGATGACCCAACTCACAAGGAAAGGTGAAAAGTTCATGACGGACGAGAAGTGCGAATAGAGTTTCTAAGAACTAAAACATCGACTGGTTTTGGCGCCAGTTTTAACAATCCCGAACACTTCCGAAAACTTTATAATCTATAGTGACGCGTCAAATCAAGGATTGGGGTGCGTTTTGATGCAACACGGAAAAGTGGTTGCTTACGCTTCAAGGCAGTTGAAACAACATGAACTCAATTACCCTACACAAGATTTAGAGTTGGCAGCAGTTGTGCACACCCTAAAGATATGGCGTCACTATCTATACGGGGGAAAGTGTGAAATTTATACCGATCACAAGAGTTTGAAGTATTTTTCACACGAAAGAGTTGAACATGAGACAGAGAGAGATGGTTGGAACTCGTAAAGACTATGATGTACAATCCATTACCATCCCTAGAGAAAAACGTGGTAGCAGATGCACTTAGCCGAATGCCCAGAGGGACAATTGCAAGCTTACTCACGACACATGAAAATCTCATTGAGGAGTTTGCTAAAATGAGAATTGAGATTGTGACTCCACCTGTTAAAACGGAGGCACTACTAGCGACTTTGGTAGTCCAATTGACACTGCGTAGTAGCATCAAAGAAGCACAAAGAAATGACAAGTTTCTATGCAAAATGAGGAAGAAGGTGTCGATGGGAGAAATTAAAGGGTTCGCCATAGCGGATATGACTGTTGGTATATGAGGAAGATTGTGCGTGCTAAAGATGAGGAAATAAGGAAGTGGATTTTAGAAGAGGCACATTGCACACCTTATACCGCACACCCAGGAGGGACTAAAATGTATCGTGGTCTCAAGGAGATGTTTTGGTGGAGAAACATGAAAATGAGCATTGGAGAATTCGTGGAAAGGTGTTTGACATGTCAGAAAGTAAAAGACGAACACCAACGGCCTTCTGGTTTACTTAAACCACTTCAGATTCCCGAATGGAAATGGTAACATGTGAACAAGGACTTCGTAGTGGGGCTTCCGAGGTCAAGACGAGGAAACCAAGCTATATGGGTCGTAGTGGATCGTTTGACTAAATCACCACACTTCTTACCGATCAAGATGACTTACGGCATGGAACAAATGACTCAACTTTATATCAGAAATTGTAAGATTACATGGTGTACCCATATCTATAGTCTCCAGACGAGGGATCCGAGGTTTACAAGAAGCGAATGGGGATGAAACTCAAAATCAGTACAACATTCCACCCCCAAATAGACGGGAAGTCTGAAAGAACGATCCAGATTCTAGAAGACTTACTGAGAGGATGTGTTTTGGATTTCGATGACAATTGGGAAAAGTATTTGCCATCGGTGGAATTTTCTTATAATAATAGCTATCAAGTAACTATCGGGATGGCTCCGTATGAAGCTTTATATGGCGAGAAAGTGCGGATCTCCTATATATTGGGACGAAGTCGGTGAAAAAGAAGGTTTTGGGTCCGAACTAGTGAAGCAAAACTTGATCGAGATTATCGAAAAAGTCAGAAATTGTATAAAAATAGCTCAAGACCGAAAAATCTTATCTTGATCGAGAAAAGGAAGGATTTGCAATTTGAAACAGAGAGATAAAGTTTTTCTAAAGGTTGCACCAACTAAAGGAGTTGTGAGGTTTGGCAAGAGGAGAAACTCGCCCGAGATTCATTGGACCATTCGAGATACTAGAACGAGTGGGAGACCTAGCCTTTATCGGTTGGCGCTTGCCCGAGCTAGCGATGCAGACACAACGTGTTTCATGTATCTATGTTGAGGAAGTACGTCCACGACCAAAATCACATAATGTCATGAAGTACTTGAGGTTAACCGAGACATGACTTAGCGAGAAAAAGCGATAGTGCTTACGGACAAAAAGGTGCATAAGTCGAGAATAGAGATGTCACCTTAATCAAAGTTCGATGGAGTAGACACGGCCAAGAAGAAGCGACTTGGGAGGCGGGAAGCGGAAGTTCGAGCTAAGTATCCGAGTTATTCGATCAACTTGGTAAGCCAAATTTCGAGACGAAATTTATTGTAAGAAAGGGTAGGATTTAATATCCGATAATTTTTATATGTAATTTCCTATTTATTTATTCCTTTTAAACTTAAAACTTATCATAATCTGATATATCTATATATATATTTTATATATATATATATATAATTTTTATAATAAAACTATTAATGGGATTAAAGAGTTATGTTTTTTTTTTTCAAACTCTTTTAGATAAACTTGTATCCCACCAAATCCTCCCACTCTTAATCCCACATAATCCCAACAGTTAGAATAGTAGAGGGCTCTTCTACTCTCCACCATACCACGTTCTTGAGTAGCCTAATAAACTTCCAACTTTCCCACGTTTTCTTCAAAATATTCTTTTATTAACTTCTAACATTGAAAAAAAAAATAAAAAAATAAAAAAACTCATACTCTTATTTCTCCAAATCTTGCTGCAACTTTCGCAAAAAAAAAAAAACTTCAAGCTTAGACTTTTATCAAGTAAAATATATCTCCTTATACCAATTTTAGTGTTTTGCTGTCAACAAAAATAGTTTGACTTGTGATGATATTGAGACGTGTGTGCGGTGAAGGTGAAATTAGTAAAGATTTGTTGGTTTTGCTGTAACTTTTTGGTAAATCGTATGGGTCTATAAACTGTGCAATATTTTTTTAGATGATTGATATCTTTATGTGGGAGTGTGGGTGTGAAACAATCATCGTGTGTCTGTGCGCGATTTTCGAGTGTGTGCGTGCGTGTATGGGGAGGCCGAGGGCGGGGCCACCGCGTGCCACCGGTAATGGGTTCGCCGCCGCCGCCATTCGAGGATGCGGGGAGGGAGAGGGTTGATGGCGGAGGATGAGATGGTGATTGTGAGGAGGTGTTGTTCGATTTTGGGGGGTTGGAGTTGACCGGGGGGGCTGGTTATTGGGAATTTAATAAAAATTTGGACTTTGGCGTACTCAACTGTCCTTTTAGCGTACTCAACTGGCTTCTTTCCTTTTCCTTTGTATCCAAGGTCAGGGTGATTGTGATTGTACCTTGGAGTGAATGTGGGTGCAGCATTTGGTGTTTTGGGTTTTTGGGATGCTTCATTGCTTGAAGATCCTTTTCCAAAAACACTCTTGGAGTTTGGCCATGTGCAAAGGAATTGAATCCTATGCCTGCCTTATCTCCACATTCCTTTTGACTCATGATAAGATCATCCAATGATTTGGATGCCTTTGTAAATGAGGCAATCACATTTTTAAGATCTTTTTCACACTTTTCTGTAGCAGCTAATTCTGCTATGATCTTGGCATTTTCAGCCTTCAGCTTAGTGTCCTCATCAGTTAAATGACTTAGTGTACTCAACTATTTGGTCAGCTGTGAGTTTTGGCTTTTAAGCTGTCTGTTTTCCTTGTTTAGGAGTGTGCGTGAGGACTTAATATGTTCAAAATCTTTCATCATTTTGCCTAATGAATCATAAAGATCTATTGGTGATGAAGTGTATGTGTAATATCCGGTAATTTTTATATGTAATTTCCTAGTTTATTAATTTCCTATTTATTTATTCATTTTAAACATAAAACTTATCATAATCTGATATATCTATATATATATTTTAAATATATAATTTTTATAATAAAACTATTAATGGGATTAAAGAGTTATGTTTTTTTTTTCAAACTCTTTTAGATAAACTTGTATCCCACCAAATCCTCCCACTCTTAATCCCACATAATCCCAACAGTTAGAATAGTAGAGGGCTCTTCTACTCTCCACCACACCACGTTCTTGAGTAGCCTAATAAACTTCCAACTTTCCCACGTTTTCTTCAAAATATTCTTTTATTAACTTCTAACATTGAAAAAAAAAAAAAAAATAAAAAAACTCATACTCTTATTTCTCCAAATCTTGCTGCAACTTTCGCAAAAAAAAAAAAAACTTCAAGCTTAGACTTTTATCAAGTAAAATATATCTCCTTATACCAATTTTAGTGTTTTCTTTGTCAACAAAAAATAGTTTGACTTGTGATGATATTGAGACGTGTGTGCGGTGAAGGTGAAATTAGTAAAGATTTGTTGGTTTTGCTGTAACTTTTTGGTAAATCTTTTTTAGATGATTTTTTTTAGATGATTGATATCTTTATGTGGGAGTGTGGGTGTGAAACAACATCGTGTGTGTCTTGCGATTTTAGAGGTGTGCGTGCGTGTATGGGGAGGCCGAGGGGCGACGGGCCACCGCGTGTGCCACCCGTAATGGGTTCGCCGCCGCCATTCGAGGATGCAAGAGGGAGAGGGGTTGATGGTGGAGGATGAGATGGTGATTGTGAGAGGTGTTGTTCGATTTTGGGGGTTGGAGTTGGCCGGGGGCTGGTTATTGGGAATTTAATAAAAATTTGGACTTTGGCGTATTACAATTTCCTTTTTGCGTCCTAAGAGTTTCAATTTCCTTTTCCTTCAATGTTTCCAAGGTCAATGATTGTGATTGTACCTTGGAGTGAATGTAGTTAATTTGGTGTTTTGGGTTTTGGGATGCTTCATTGCTTGAAGATCCTTTTCCAAAAACACTCTTGGAGTTTGGCCAAAACAAAAATTGAATCCTATGTTTTCTTTCATCTCCACATTCCTTTTTGACTTGGTGATAAAATCATCCAAATTTAGGATGCCTTTGTAAATTAGGCAATCACATTTTTGGATAAATCTTTTTCACAACTTTTCTTATTTCATAAGCACTTTTACTTTAAATGATCTTGGCATTTTTCCAATCACTTAATTATACCAATATTTAGTGTCCTCAAGATTAAATGACTTAGTGTAACTCAACTATTTGGTCAACCGTGAGTTTTGGCTTTTACACCTTTTAAGTGCAAAGTTTTCCTTGTTTTTATTTAATATGTCATGTATAGGACTTTATGAATATGTTCAAAATCTTTCATCATTTTGCCTAATGAATCATAAAGATCTATTGGTGATGAAGTGTATGTGTAATATCCGGTAATTTTTATATGTAATTTCCTAGTTTATTAATTTCCTATTTATTTATTCATTTTAAACATAAAACTTATCATAATGACATATCTATATATATATATTTTAAATATATAATTTTTATAATAAAACTATTAATGGGATTAAAGAGTTGTTTTTTTAAATTATCAAACTCTTTTAGATAAACTTCTATCGCACCAAATCCTCCCACTCTTTATCCCACGTAATCCCACATCTTAGGAGAATAGTAGAGGGCTCTTCATTATTTCCACCAACCACGTTAGCTTTGCAAATGTTTATGACAATTTCAAACTTCCAACTTTCCCATTTTTTTCTTTAAAATATTCTTTTATCAACTTATGACATTGAGAAAAATAAAAAAAAAAAAAAATCATACTCTTATTTCTCCAAATCTTATTAAATCAACTTTCAAGAAAAAAAAAAAACTTCAATAACTATCAGACTTTTATCAAGTAAGATATATCTCCTTATACCAATTTTAGTGTTTCTTTGTCAACAAAAATAGTTTGACTTGTGATGATATTGAGACGTGTGTGTTCGGTGAAGGTGAAATTAGTAAAGATTTGTTGGTTTTATCTTGTAACTTTTTTAGATGATTCTTTGTCTTTATGTGGGAGTGTGGGTGTGAAACAACATCGGCTGTGTGTGTGTCTTTCGATTTTTAGAGGTGTGCGTGCGTGTATGGGAGGCCAGGGGCGACGGACCGCCGCGTGCCTAGTCCGGTAAGGGGTTCCCGCCGCCGTTCGAGGATGCAAGAGGAGAGGGGTTGATGGTGGATGATGAGATGGTGATTGTGAGAAGGTGTTGTTGATTTTGGGGTTGGAGTTGAATGGGGGCTTATTGGGAATTTAATAAAAATTTGGACTTGATTACAATTTCATTTTTTCGATTTGGTCCCCTAGAGTTTCAATTAGTTCTTTTTCCCCAAATCAATGTTTCTTGAACTTTCAATTGAGTCCCAGCTTCTTCCTTTGAGGTCCCAGCCTAAATTTAGAATTTTTAGAAATTATATTTTAGCCCTAGGGACTAAGTTATAGTTTCTGAAATTTCATTTCAACCCCACCCTTTTCAGTTTGGTCTAAAACAAATCCAAATTTATTACTGTTTTCTTTCAAATTAGCCCCACCCTTTTCAGTTTGGTCTAAAAAATATCCAAATTTATTAGTGTTTTCTTTCAAATTAGCCCCGGAACTTATATTTTTGGATAAACTTCACCTATTAGGAACTTTAGCTTATTTCATAAGCACTTTTACTTTAAATTAGAGTTAGAATCTATTTTTCCAATCACTTAATTATACCAATATTTATTGTAGGCGACGAAGATTAGACGCTCTAGGCTTTCTAACTTCAAGCTTCGGACTATCAACTGTTTTTGAGGTAGGGATTTTCTTTACACCTTTTAAGTGCAAAGTTTAATTGTTTTTATTTAATATGTCATGTTTAATTTTATGAAATATATGTTTGACAATGTGATTAAAATTCTTGAACTTGATGTACATATTATATGTGAAGAATCTGTATTTATTTATGTGTGACTTTGGTCAAATGACAAAGTAGGCTTATCTTCAATGGCAAAGTATGACTTCGGTCAAATGGCAAAGTAGGCTTTTCCAATGGCAAAGTATGGCTTCGCCAAATGACAAAGTATATGATGATGAAGTAATGTGATGGCAATGTATATGTGCTTGAATTTATTAAATTATGCTAGTCTATATTCTATTTAAACATTAGATCCCTTACCTAGTATGCGTTACTCATCCCCCTATTACTAAATTTTTTTCAAATTATCCAGGGGGTGCGAAGCTCGATGAAGGGAAGCCAATGAAATTTTTTTAAACTATTTATTAGTATTCACATCTTAGGGAGAAAACTAGTTTGATTATCATTATTTCCTATTAATGACTTTAGCTTTGCAAATGTTTATGACATTTTCATTCTTTAATGCTATGGATTTTTATTTTTCTCGTTTATATTAAACCCATTTTAATTTATGCTTTCACTTCATTAAGATTTAGATATATTTTTAGAAAAAAATGATATGGTAGAATGTAGTTTTTATATTTTAGTAACGCTAAAAATCACATTTCAAGAACTATATATATAAAGATGTATCACAATAACTATCATTTCAGACCAAAATGAGATGAGTTAGAGTGTACCTCATCTTCTTGATCCTTTTGTTCTTGTTCTTTAGCCATGAGGCAAACCAAATCCTCTTCCTCGTAAATCACTTGAGTAGTTTGCTTCACTCACGATGTGAGTTCGACATTGTTTAGTGAGGAGATTGACTTGAGGAAAGAGAGCATATATTTTGCAACAAAGCTTTTCTTCTTTTTAATGTCTTCTTTCCCCAAGACTTTCTTTTCTTCCTCATTCCTATACTTGTTGACTGGTGTATAGGAATAGTCAACAGCTAAGTGTCCTGATTGTCTGCAATTCCAACACAGTTCTTCGGTTAAGCGACTCTGTCATTTCTTTGATATCAGTTCTCTGATAATCAACCTTCTGATGCTCAGCTTTCTTGGGTGGCCTATCCTCCATTGACTTGGAACGTGTTGAATGTCTCCTGGAGGTATCACCCTTCCTTTTATAGTTCTTATTGAAGAACTTGTTGAATCTCTAAATTATTAGGACTATCTCCTCCTGGTCTATGGTCTCCTTAATTTGACTCTCTTTCCTTCAACCATCAATGCAACCTTTTTGGGCACAACTATCTCCTCTTGCTCTTGCATTCTTAGCTCAAACTCATAAAAGCTTTGAGGTCCGAGAATAGCTAATGGTTAGATGTTCTTAAGAGGTCCATGAATGTCTCAGGGCCATAAGCTTTTTCTCATTCCTTACTTGAGGCTTTTTTGAGAATCTTCATACACATTTCCTTTTTAGTATATTCTTTCCCAAGAGCAAAAAAATCATTTGTAATCTCAATAAATGACATCCACCTCTTGATCCGAGTTTCACCGAAAGCATTTTGAAATTTTCAAATTTTTGTAGAGCAAATATTTTATATTTATTTTCCTTAATTTGTTCATCCTTCACAAATTAAGGTCAGTTTTTCCCATATCTCTTTTGCAAATTTGCAAGACTTGACTTTATTGAACATGGATTTGTCCAATGTTTTGTAGAGAATGTCCTTGGGCATATTGTTCATGTTGTATCTCTTTCTATCTTCATTAGTCTACTCAGTCCTTGGTTTTCAACTGTAATATCCCGTATTTTTTCAATTATTATTATATACATTATAATTTTATTTATCAGATATTAATATTTATAATTCAGTCATTATTCTTTTACGATCCAAACTTTTTAATTAAATCCTATTAAAATAGAATTTCACTCGTTCTAGATATATAAAAAAAATATAAATTTTTTATCTTATCATAAAAAAAACCCTACTTATCTTCAAACTCTATAAAATCATCCTATAAATACAAATTCTTTCAATACACCCTAATTTCATAATTTGGTGCGGAAATTTCAATTAGGGGTTCTAACCTTAATTTTTTTTATCTAATCAGATTTTTAATTTAAAAATTATAATATATTTAATTAGTCATTTTTAATGAAATTTCAGTTATAGATTTGAAAAGTTCCTATCACAATTATGGTAAATGAAAGGATTAGATCGTAGCTAAGTATCGTGAATTTCTTAAATTAGGTTAGTAACTTAAAAAAAATTTAAGTGGGGGAGTTTGTAATAGCCACCGACTTATAATAATATTATTAATATTATTTTAGTATAAACAATATATATATATATATAAACATATGTGTGTAGTATAATAAATATGTGATTATTATTTATTTTCAAATTATTTTCCTAATCAAAATATACAATTTTAATAATTTAAACAGTTACATTTTTATTTGGGTAACTTAAGAAATAAATCCATATTATATTACATGCATTAATTCGACTTCATTAAGATTTACGTTAAATTATATTTAGTTAGAACTTATGAGATTTATAAGCTAAATTAATAACATAATTAATACATATCTAAATTAATGCTTACGTTTTTTAATTATCTAATATATATAAAGCCTTATTTAATTCCTCTGGAGAGATTTCATACCAAAAACGTTGTATACTTTCACGGATATTAGAGAGGGAGTATGTTCATTTTTTTAACACACACAGTATATATATAAATTTATAGTGTATGTAATGGTATAATATATACACATATATATAGTGATATGCGATGTGTGAGTTCGACATTGTTTAGTGAGGAGATATAACATTAAGAGGAAACGACATATATTTTGCACCAAAGATTTTCTTCTATTTTAATGTGGCGGTATTTCTATTCAAGTATTGTTTGTTCTATTAAATACTTCATATATGTATTTTCGTTTATGTGCAATATAATAGAGGAACTAGTCAGGGACCGTAAATAGATCCGGGATCGAAGTTGATCTTCGGGTTAAGCCCGCCGTAGTAAATTTATTAACTGGCCAGTCAGAGGAAATCACAGAGGAAAATTTATAGAGGAAAATAACATGTTGAATATATACGATTATGTCTATATGTTGTATTTAGTTTTGACAAGTGTGTTCCCACTGAGCGAGTTGAAAGCTCACCCCATATTTATTAACATGTTTTAGGTTGAGGAACCCGAGCGAGAATTAGACGCGGTGGATGCGAAGTCAACGGTTTTTATTAATTAACATTTTATTGATGATTTTGAACTATTGTAATTGCAAGGTGTTTTATTTTTAGTGGACAAATATTTCTCGATATAAAGTATTTTTTTATTTAGATGCAAAAATTTTAATTATAGGAAATGTTGTATAAAATATGTTCTTTTATAATTTTTTTATTGAATTACTTGTATTTTTGAAAACCGGGTCATTACAAATGGTATCGATAGGTCTTAGTGACTTGAACAAAAAAAATATCTTTTCAAATTTTGAAAGAAAATTATGTAGTGACATCCACCTCTGCTATATCTCGTCGGATTCCTCAAGGTACGCAATGTATTATGTCACGCTATTCATTTTATTCATGAAATATTTTATATTATCATGTTTTAAAAGTACATTTTATAAATTCAAGTCATCATTATTTTTTTAAAAGCATTATTGCATGCGTACTTTCAATATTATACAAGAATTTCTCGTGTAAAAAAAAATGACACTATTTTTCCATGAACTTTGTTAAGACAACGAATTTCGAGGACAAAATTTTGTTAAAGGGGGATAGTATGTAATATCCCGTATTTTTTCAATTATTATTATATACATTATAATTTTATTTATCAGATATTAATATTTATAATTCAGTCATTATGCTTTTACGATCCAAATTTTTAATTAAATCCTATTAAGATAGAATTTCACTCGTTCTAGATATATAAAAAAAATATAAAATTTTTATCTTATCATAAAAAAAAACCCTACTTATCTTCAAACTCTATAAAATCATCCTATAAATACAAATTCTTTCAATACACCCTAATTTCATAATTTGGTGCGGAAATTTCAATTAGGGTTTCTAACCTTAATTTTTTTATCTAATCAGATTTTTAATTTAAAAATTATAATATATCTAATTAGTCATTTTTAATGAAATTTCAGTTATAGATTTGAAAAATTCCTATCACAATTATGGTAAATGAAAGGATTAGATCATAGCTAAGTATCGTGAATTTCTTAAATTAGGTTAGTAACTTAAAAAAATTTAAGTGGGGGAGTTTGTAATAGCCACCGACTTATAATAATATTATTAATAATATTTTAGTATAAACAATAAATATATATATATATATATAAACATATGTGTGTAGTATAATAAATATGTGATTATTATTTATTTTCAAATTATTCTCCTAATCAAAATATACAATTTTAATAATTTAAACAGTTACATTTTTATTTGGCTAACTTAAGAAATAAATCCATATTATATTACATGCATTAATTCAACATCATTAAGATTAAATTATATTTAGTTAGAACTTATGAGATTTATAAGCTTAACTAATAACATAATTTATACATATCTAAATTAATGCTTACGTTTTTTAATTATCTAATATATATAAAGCCTTATTTAATTCCTCTGGAGAGATTTCATACCAAAAACGTTGTATACTTTCACTGATATTAGAGAGGGAGTATGTTCATTTTTTAACACACACAGTATATATATAAATTTATAGTGTATGTAATGGTATAATATATACACATATATAGTGATATGCGATGTGTGAGTTCGACATTGTTTAGTGAGGAGATATAACATTAAGAGGAAACGACATATATTTTGCATCAAAGATTTTCTTCTATTTTAATGTGGGGTATTTCTATTCAAGTGTTATTTGTCATTATTAAATTCTTCATATATGTATTTTCGTTTATGTGCAATATGATAGAGGAACTAGTCAGGGACCGTAAATAGGTCCGGGATCGAAGTTGATCTTCGGGTTAAGCCCGTCGTACTAAATTTATTAACTGGCCAGTCAGAGGAAATCACAGAGGAAAATTTATAGATGAAAATTACATGTTGAATATTTACGATTATGTCTATATGTTGTATTTAGTTTTGACAAGTGTGTTCCCACTGAGCGAGTTGAAAGCACACCCCATATTTATTAACATCTTTCAGGTTGAGGAACCCGAGCGAGAATTAGAGGCGGTGGATACGAAGTCAACGGTTTTTATTAAATTTGAAAATTTTAAGAAAACTTTATTTTATTGATGATTTTGAACTATTGTTATCGCAAGGTGTTTTATTTTTAGTGGACAAATATTTCTCGATATAAAGTATTTTTTAATTTAGATGCAAAAATTTTAATTATAGGAACTGTTGTATAAAATATGTTCTTTTATAATTTTTTTAATTGAATTGCTTGTATTTTTGAAAACCGGGTCATTACAAATGGTTAGTATGTAATATCCCGTATTTTTTCAATTATTATTATATACATTATAATTTTATTTATCAGATATTAATATTTATAATTCAGTCATTATTCTTTTACGGTCCAAATTTTTAATTTAATTTTATTAAGATAGAATTTCACTCGTTCTAGATATATAAAAAAATATAAATTTTTTATCTTATCATAAAAAAAAACCCTACTTATCTTCAAACTCTATAAAATCATCCTATAAAAACAAATTCTTTCAATACACCCTAATTTCATAATTTGGTGCGGAAAATTTTAATTAGGGTTTCTAACCTTAATTTTTTTATCTAATCAGATTTTTAATTTAAAAATTATAATATATTTAATTAGTCATTTTTAATGAAATTTGAGTTATAGATTTGAAAAGTTCCTTTCACAATTATGGTAAATGAAAGGATTAGATCATAGCTACGTATCGTGAATTTCTTAAATTAGGTTAGTAACTTAAAAAAAATTTAAGTGGGGGAGTTTGTAATAGCCACCGACTTATAATAATATTATTAATATTATTTTAGTATAAACAATATATATATATATATATATAAACATATGTGTGTAGTATAATAAATATGTGATTATTATTTATTTTCAAATTATTCTCCTAATCAAAATATATAATTTTAATAATTTAAACAATTACATTTTTATTTGGCTAACTTAAGAAATAAATCCATATTATATTACATGCATTAATTCAATATTTAGTTAGAACTTCTGAGATTTATAAGCTTAATTAATAACATAATTAATACATATCTAAATTAATGCTTACGTTTTTTAATGATCTAATATATATAAAGCCTTATTTAATTCCTCTGGAGAGATTTCATACCAAAAACGTTGTATACTTTCACCGATATTAGAGAGGAGTATGTTCATTTTTTTAACACACACAGTATATATATAAATTTATAGTGTATGTAATGGTATAATATATACACATATATATAGTGATATGCGATGTGTGAGTTCGACATTGTTTAGTGAGGAGATATAACATTAAGAGGAAACGACATATATTTTGCATCAAAGATTTTCTTCTATTTTAATGTGGGGGTATTTCTATTCAAGTATTGTTTGTTCTATTAAATACTCATATATGTATTTTCGTTTATGTGCAATATGATAGAGGAACTAGTCAGGGACCGTAAATAGGTCCGGGATCGAAGTTGATCTTCGGGTTAAGCCCGCCGTACTAAATTTATTAACTGGCCAGTCAGAGGAAATCACAGAGGAAAAGTTATAGAGGAAAATTACATGTTGAATATTTACGATTATGTCTATATGTTGTATTTAGTTTTGACAAGTGTGTTCCCACTGAGCGAGTTGAAAGCTCACCCCATATTTATTAACATCTTTCAGGTTGAGGAACCCGAGCGAGAATTAGAGGCGGTGGATGCGAAGTCAACGGTTTTTATTAAATTTGAAAATTTTAAGAAAACTTTATTTTATTGATGATTTTGAACTATTGTAATTGCAAGTTGTTTTATTTTTAGTGGACAAATATTTCTCGATATAAAGTATTTTTTTATTTAGATGCAAAAATTTTAATTATAGGAAATGTTGTATAAAATATGTTCTTTTTTATTTTTTTTTATTGAATTACTTGTATTTTTGAAAACCGGGTCATTACAAATGGTATCAGAGTAGGTCTACGGTTCTGTAGACTTGAACAAAAAAAAATATCTTTTCAAATTTTAAAAGAAAATTATCTAGTGGCATCCACCTCTGCTATATCTCGTCGGATTCCTCAAGGTACGCAATGTATTATGTCACGCTATTCATTTTATTCATGAAATATTTTATATTATCATGTTTTAAAAGTACATTTTATAAATTCAAGTCATCATTATTTTTTTAAAAGCATTATTGCATGCGTACTTTCAATATTATACAAGAATTTCTCGTGTAAAAAAAATGACACTATTTTTCCATGAACTTTGTTAAGACAACGAATTTCGAGGGCGAAATTTTGTTAAAGGGGGATAGTATGTAATATCCCGTATTTTTTCAATTATTATTATATACATTATAATTTTATTTATCAGATATTAATATTTATAATTCAGTCATTATTCTTTTACGATCCAAATTTTTAATTAAATCCTATTAAGATAGAATTTCACTCGTTCTAGATATATAAAACAAATATAAAATTTTTATCTTATCATAAAAAAAAAACCCTACTTATCTTCAAACTCTATAAAATCATCCTATAAAAACAAATTCTTTCAATACACCCTAATTTCATAATTTGGTGCGGAAATTTCAATTAGGGTTTCTAACCTTAATTTTTTTATCTAATCAGATTTTTAATTTAAAAATTATAATATATTTAATTAAACATTTTTAATGAAATTTCAGTTATACATTTGAAAAGTTCCTATCACAATTATGGTAAATGAAAGTATTAGATCATAGCTAAGTATCGTGAATTTCTTAAATTAGGTTAGTAACTTAAAAAAAAATTAAGTGGGGGAGTTTGTAATAGCCACCGACTTATAATAATATTATTAATATTATTTTAGTATAAACAATAAATATATATATATATATATATATAAACATATGTGTGTAGTATAATAAATATGTGATTATTATTTATTTTCAAATTATTCTCCTAATCAAAATATACAATTTTAATAATTTAAACAGTTACATTTTTATTTGGCTAACTTAAGAAATAAATCCATATCATATTACATGCATTAATTCAACTTCATTAAGATTTACGTTAAATTATATTTAGTTAGAACTTATGAGATTTATAAGCTTAATTAATAACATAATTAATACATATCTAAATAATGCTTACGTTTTTTAATTATCTAATATATATAAAGCCTTATTTAATTCCTCTGGAGAGATTTCATACCAAAAACGTTGTATACTTTCACTGATATTAGAGAGGGAGTATGTTCATTTTTTTAACACACACAGTATATAAATAAATTTATAGTGTATGTAATGGTATAATATATACACATATATATATATATATATAGTGATATGCGATGTGTGAGTTCGACATTATTTAGTGAGGAGATATAACATGAAGAGGAAACGACATATATTTTGCATCAAAGATTTTCTTCTATTTTAATGTGGTGGTATTTCTATTAAAGTGTTGTTTGTCATGATTAAATGCTTCATATTTGTATTTTCGTTTATGTGCAATATGATATAGGAACTAGTCAGGGACCGTAAATAGGTCCGGGATCGAAGTTGATCTTCGGGTTAAGCCCGCCGTACTAAATTTATTAAATGGCCAGTCAGAGGAAATCACAGAGGAAAATTTATAGAGGAAAATTACATGTTGAATATTTACGATTATGTCTATATGTTGTATTTAGTTTTGACAAGTGTGTTCCCACTGAGCGAGTTGAAAGCTCACCCCATATTTATTAACATCTTTCAGGTTGAGGAACCCGAGCGAGAATTAGAGGCGGTGGATGCAAAGTCAACGGTTTTTATTAAATTTGAAAATTTTAAGAAAACTTTATTTTATTGATGATTTTGAACTATTGTAATTGCAAGGTGTTTTATTTTTAGTGGACAAATATTTCTCGATATAAAGTATTTTTTTATTTGGATGCAAAAATTTTAATTATAGGAAATGTTGTATAAAATATGTTCTTTTGTAATGTTTTTATTGAATTACTTGTATTTTTGAAAACTGGGTCATTACATCAACCATGGCTGGTCTTATAGCTGTGTTCACTTTGAGTATTTGCAGTGGCACATCCTCTATCACAAGCCACATTTCATCATGTAATGCGGATAGATGAGCCTGCATACGATATTTCCAATCATCAAATTCTTCAATAGTGAACATAGGAATGCAAGTTAGATTTGTTTCTATGATAATAACTTTGATTAAAAGTGAAAGACTTTGAAACAAAAGTGTTTAAAAACTTTTTGAAAAGATAGAGATCTAGTTCAGTAACCAATGCGGAAGGCTCAATGAACCAACCGCTCTGATACCATTTGTAGGTCCCAAGGGGTGTGGTGTAAGGTTTAGAAAGGGGTTGAATAAACCTTACAAATTTTTTCGATTTTAAGTCCTTTAAATGATTCAACAGAGTTGACTAAAATAGCTGTGTCCTTGAGGGACACTAAGTTGGTTATTCAGATGAGTTACCCACTCAATGCACTTTCGATAGAACTCGTTGATAGTATAACTCGGTTGTTTAACCCAAATACTTAACTTGGCTAATTTGGTTTTTAACGGCAGAAGACTTAACACCCTTTGATTTGTTTTAAGCTTGTTTTTAACACTTGATTCTTAGCACTGAGTTATTTATCAATTGGATAGCAAATAAAATACTAATAACAGATATAATGTAAATATGCAGGAAAGTAAATTTGCTGAAAGTAAATGACACAAATATTTTATAGAGGTTCGAAGATGGGGTAATTCTTCTAATCCTCTCTTATCCAACTTCTGGAGGAATCCACTATGTAGCAGATTAGTTTACAAAGCGGTGAACAGTCTGGAGACAGCCTTGATCACAAAGCTAGTTTCTCTTGCGACTCAGCTTCTTCACAGGGCAGCTGGCTTGCTACTTCAGCTCACTTCTCAAGTTCTTGGATTTGATCACGAAGCCCTCGAACTAACTTGATAATGGTTCGACCTGGAACCTTTCTACAATCCTGACTTGTAAAGTAGACCCCTTTGGTTTCTTCAAAAATTTCCTCTTTAACAGATTTGAAGTTGTCTTTCCTACACAACTTGTGTTGGATCGATTTCCTTCGATTTTCAGGCTTGAAGAATTACTTGAATGTTTTTGAGAATATTTCAGGTTAAATGCTTGAATATTGCTTGTTTTTCATGGTTCAGGTAACCTTTTCTCAATAACTTCCTCAGCCTTTTATAGTGCATATTTAAAATTTTGCCCATTGAAGAGATAGGCTGATTTCAAATGTCACTTTATGTTCGCTGGATTGTCTTGTCTTGATCCAGCATCCTTGATGTTGACCTTTTCTTGTATTAAATGTCTTCGCAGATTGCGGTGTGAAGCCCCGATTTTTCCGAGCTATTAATTGATCCTTATTGTCGTTTATACTTTTGATCGACTATTTTACCGCGTCATTTTGACGGGTAATTTTTAATAATACAAATATTTTGTACTTTATTTCATTTTATTTAATTACTTGTGATCATAATCTTTATTAATTCTATTTTCCATTTATGATCACTTGATTGATCATTATTACTATTTTTGTATTTATTAGTCACCTTAGAATTTTAAGAGACTATTTATTTTAGAGACTTCTACCTTATAGAATTAAGATTTTGATTTAGATTAAGTGATCATGAGACTTATAAGTGATCAAGGAAATCACTAATTATTTTGGAGATTGATATATTTCATCTATTATCATCAAATTTGGGACAAAACAAAATATATGGAATTACCATAAAGCCCCTAGTATGGATTTGCCATGATGACATTTTTGGAGTAAAAATATCATCCAACTCTTGTACACCTACACCTTATATTAGTCATCTTGTGTATAATTATACCATTAATTCAAATATTATACACATCATCTCTTACATTAATTCTTTATTATTAATTTTGGCAACATGTTGGAAGTCTTCCAACATTCCTTCTCATTCCATACATTGCCCATACCTTTGACCACCCTTTTGTCCCCATGCAAGAGACAATTTGCAAGACACAAAATTGAACAAAAAAAAAATCCTCCCCCTCTCTACCAATGTGGACGGCCACATGAAGGAAATTGAACAAAATTTGTTCATTTCATCCAACACATTTTAATCCTCTAACTAATTCTCCTCCTTCTCTCTAACCTCTCTCTAAAATTCATTCACATCTTCAAATATTCAAACAAAATTCATTCATATCTTCAAACCTTCAAACACCAACTCTTCACATCTCCAAATCTTCAAACATAAGTTCTTCATATCTTCAAGTATCACTTCTTCATATCTTCAAATATTCAAACACAAGTCCTTCACATCTTCAAACCCATCTTCATAACTCCAAGAACATCTTCTTCCTAACATCAAACATACTTCCTTTCTTCAAACATCTAAACCAAAACAAACAATCTTACCACTTAAAACTAAAAAATTCGAACACCCCCTTTCTCAAGGTAAGAAATTTCATTCCTCAATTCAACTTAAATTCTTCCTACTCGTGTCACGCCCCAAACGTGACGCGACAACGATCAATCACTTAAACATAAATAAATCAACAGTCTAAACCAAAGATACCAAACTCCAAGTGAAATAGAGTCTAATGCAGCGGAATTAAAATAAACACGAGTACAAATTACATCTTAAAGTCCGGCGGTATCCGAATACAACCCAAAAGATTATCCGAATTAACTTACACCAAACAAAATAAAATGAAGGAGTCTAACAACAAATAAAACTAAAAGGAAATGTCGCTCCACATCACCGATAGGGATTCAATCTGGGCAGAGTTCGATGTCTTCAAAGAACTCTTCATCTAAAGGTTAGAAAACGAGGAGGGAATGAGACAAAATCTCGGTGGATGGGGTGATCGTGTGTAAGTGTGGCGATATAATTAGTTAATGCGAGAAATTTAGTCGTATGAAAACGCCGTGAGAGATGATGCATGATTTCACACATACCACAAGCGTCGTGATAAATATATTAAGTAATATACTTATACGCTTTAAGAAAACAGTTCATGGTCAAGCAGCACTATGGTCCAAGCGAACATGAGGATTGCGTCGTCTGGATTTGTAACGCCAATCCTATGCAAGACAAGTAGCGGTTGCTTAAGTGCGGAATTGTAGCGCCAACCTATGCAATACAAGTAGCGGTTGCGCACGGATTGTAGCGCCAACCAAACAAAGGTCCGATTAACTTCGAATCGTGTGGATCGAAAATGATTCCTTCGTTCTTCCTTGTAACTCCCGAGCAAGATGGTCCAAGACCCGCCACCTTATCGCTCCATGCAAAGACAAAATCCACAAAGTGAGCTAGCAAGGCTCGGATTTGTCATAATCATGATTATACCTCAAGTACTACGACCGCTTCCCTTGGACAAACTCCGTCCCCGCCATGGGGATTAGGGCGATGGGGCCGGAGAGTGGAATAGCGGCCCAGCCGCCTCCCATCCCCGACGTATCCATTTCGACTGTGAGCTCAACACACCAAGTTGACTCAGGCAGGAAATTAAGTACACGTTCAGGTAGTCAACCAGACAGTCGAGTATTATTGATTCGGGAAGAGCATAGGTCCCGTTATAAATTCGAAATCGCGAGACGAGGAAGTCGCCCCGTGATCGGGTATTAATCGGTCAAGACGATCCGATAAGTCAAGGGATTTTTTTTTAAGGAAATAAAATATTTTAATTAAATATTAAAGTCAGAGGGTACAGGGCTGTTTCTTTAAAAGAAAATAATTTGAGGTAGGTCCTTATAAAAATAAAATTTACAATTAGCCCCGTTTTGTCAAAACCAATACTTTTGGGGTTAAAAGTTAAATAAATAAATGTCCCGACCTTGAAAAATTATGAGGTCAGTTCCTAAATTCTCTAAATTGTTCAGAGATTCAGGTTTTTAAAGTTTTGAGGTCGAGTTTTTATAAAATTCTCACATTGGCCCCAAATTTGTTAAAATTGTCATTTCGGGCCCTAAGTTTAAAATAATCGGAACTCACAAACCGGAAGGGCTTCTAATGTGATTCCAGTTGGAAAATATCACTAAGGTTAGTGGGATACTGGGACAAAAATAGTTTTAAAACGTCATAAGTATAGGTGCCTTAACTTTTGAAAATCTCATTTTTGTCACATTTTGAAATAATTGCCTTTAAGGCTTTTAGGGTCCAATTGTTATGAAATTTGAACCTTGGGTCCAAAATATAATTATGTTATAGGTAAATTAGTATTTCCAGGTACATGGGTTGTATAAGTCCTGGAAATTTCATTTGGGTCTTCAAGTTTAATCTTTTACAATTTGGTCCCTCAAGTTTTATAAAATTACATTCCAAGCTCTAAATACTTGGATTTTTTGGAATACACTTAAAATATGTTTTTTCCAGTCCCTTAAGAGTTAAAATTTCAAATTTTAAAATTAGGGTCTGGTACAGTTTCAAAATTTGCAAAATAGCCCTTAAACTTCTCAAATTTTACAATCTAGTCCTTGGGCTTTTAAGGGTTGATTTTATTTATCTAAAAACTCTTAAAACTTTATTAAAATGTCAAAACATTATTTTTGAACCTGAGTACAGTCCCAAAAATCGAAATTTACAGAGAGGTCACTTAAGTTTTATTTTCTTGCAATTAAGTCCACCAACTTTCCATTTTTTTGCATTTTAAGTCCAAAAATCGAATTTTAATCAATTATGCTCGACTTGTCCAGGCTATAAATCATTCAAAACAGAGATTTCAAGAGTCATAAACATACATATCCATTTCATATAAGAATTTATCAAATATGACAATAAAGTGTACATGTATGTCCTAATTTTCGGTAAATCGCATTTTGAGCAACACTTGAGAAATTTTTCAACTTGATACAAGAAAATAGCATGCAATACATAATATATATCTCAAATGCTCAATAACAAAATACTACATGCATTTTTATGAATTAAAACACCTAGAAGTTGAAAGGATTTTTCCACCCACCTTGTTTGTTCGGTTGATTGGTGTAAAGTGGTGTCACTAGACCTTGAGGATTTTAATCCTCACTTAAGGCAGCCCCTAAGTCCAATAATACAAGGAGTTTTGAGTTAGAAAATGAAGATTTGAACTAAGGAGGGAAAAAGAGAAGGAATAGGCCAAAGGTACCACACTTACCTTGTGTAGTTGAAAGTTTTAGACACAAATTGATGGTCTCTTAAGAACTTGATCACCACTTAAACAAAGCTCCAAGGTCAGCCCCTAATCACCTCAAAATTAAAATTTTGGTGTTAAAATTCGAAATTAATAGGGGAGAAGAAGAAGGTACCAAAAATCTCATTTCTTACCTTATAGTCCAAATCCTTCAAATTTCTTCAAGTCTAGAAGTCTTCTTCAAGGTGATGGTAAGACCCTTAGTATCTTCCAAGTCTTCTATGTAAACCTCAACATAAAAATCCAAACTTACATTAATAAGTGAGAGGAGATAGTTAGATGATATCAAGACAAGAAGAGGAACAAAATTTCTTACCTTGTTGAAGGGGGGTGTTCGAATTTTGTGATGGAGTAGAAGAAATGTTCTTGTATTTTTACTAAGTGTTCAAGAGAAGAGAAGAAAATTGTAGAGAGAGATAGGAGGATTTTTTTTTGAAAGAAGTAAGAGGATTCAAGGCTTGAAGAGATGAATGTTGGTGAAATGAAGTGAGGAATGAACTTGAACAAATTTCTTGCCCAACTAGGCCTCTTGGCCGTCCACATGGGGTGGGAAGGGGGACAAAATTTTGTTTTGTTCTATGGCTTGAAAGGTGTAGCTTGCATGAGGGACAAGGACCTTGGTCAAGATGAGGTCTTGCATGGGAGGATGGAATTGCAAGGATAGAGAGGAATGTTGGCATGGGGTGTTGGGAAGCCTCCAACATGTTGGGTAAGTTTATAATAAAGAATTGGTGTATAAGATATTGTGTAGCAGATTTGAATTAATGGGGTAATAATACACAAGATGAATACATAAGGTGTACATGTACAAGAGTTGGGAGATATTTATACACCAAAATTCCCATTATGGCCGTCCCTTAAGGGGTATTTGTGGTATTTCCATATTTTATTTTTATGTCCCAAAATTGATGATAATAGGTGAATAATATCAATCTCCAAAATAATTAGTGATTTCCTTGATCACTTATATGTCTCATGATCACTTAATCTAAATCAAATTCTTAATTCTATAAGGTTTAAACCTCTAAATAAATAGTCTCTTAGAATTCTAAGGTGACTAAAAAAAAATACACAAGCAATAATAATGATGATCAACCAAGTGATCATAATTGTGAAATAAAATTAATAAATGATTATGATCACAAGAAGTAAATAAGGAAATTAAGGCAAAAATGTAATTATCATTAATATTTACCCATCAAAGCGACGCGGTAGAATTGTCAATAGTACAAAGACGACACGGTAAGTACATGCTCGAATAAAAAATCGAGGGCTTCACATTCTCCCCTCCTTAAAAGAATTTGGTCCCCAAATTCTCTTCAGAATAGCTCTGGATATTGATTCCTCATGTCTTCTTCCGTCTCCCATGTTGCGTCTTCGTCTCGGTTGTGGTTCCGCCATACAACTTTAACCATTGGTATCTCTCTATTACGCAACTGACGTATCTATTGGTCAATGATTCTGATTGGTTCCTCGGTGTAAGATAAATTCTCCATTAGAGGAGGAGCACCACGAGTGATGATATGCTCGGGATCTGGTTGATACTTTTTCAATCTCGACACATGGAATACATCGTGCATTCCCGCATATCGTGCTTCGGTAACTCAAGTCTCAGAGGCCAACTTTCCGATCCTCTCGCAAAATTTTGTAAGGCCCAATATATCTTGGACTCAATTTGCCCCCTTTCCTTGGATTGATCAATCCTTTTCGTGGCAAGAGTCTGAGAAATACCTCATCTCCGGCTTCAAATTCCAAGTCTTTTCTCCTCTTGTCCGCGTAACTCTTTTGGTGGCTCTGAGCTGTACGGATCCACTCCTTGATCAACTTGACCTTCTCCATGGCCTCCTGAACTAAGCCGACCTTTGGAATCGAGGGGGACTTCCGTTTCTCCTTCGGAGTCCATTGGTCATCAATCTCCCAGTGTAGAGGGGATCTACACTTTCGTCCATACAAAGCTTCGTAGGGTGCCATCCCAATCGTGGCCGATAATCGTTATTTTAAGCGAACTCGGCCAATGGTAAGTGCGAATCCCAACTTCCTTGGAAATCCAATGCAGCGGTGCTCGCAACATGTCTTCCAGGGTTTGAATTGTTTGTTCGACGCCATCGCTTGGATGTGCTTTGGTGTCTTTGAAACTTAGCGAGGTACCCAATTCCTCATGTAAGCATTTCCAGAATCTAGAGACAAACCTCGGGTCTCTGTCTGACACTATGTCGACTAGCACTCCATGCGGTTGAATGATCTCTCGATGTAAATTTGCGCAAGTTTCAAGCTATTGGTTTTCTTCATGGGTAAAAAGTGTGTAGATTTCGTGAGTCGGTCTATGACTACCCATATAGCATCATTGCCTCATCTAGTCCTCGGTAGATCCGTCACGAAGTCCATCATTATATGTTCCCATTTCCACTGGGGAATTCTCAACGGTTGTAATAAACCAGATGGTCGTTGGTGTTCGCTTTTATTCGTTGACAAGTCAAACATCTCGCAACGAACTCGCTTACTTCGTTCTTCATGTTCACCCACCGTAAATGTCGTTTCAAGTCCTTATACATCTTGTTTCCTCCAGGGTGTATAGTGTATTTCGAACGGTGTGCTTCTCGCTAGAATTCTACTCCTAATCTGCCGTCACTCCTACACAAACTCGATTCTCAAATCCGATGATCCCATCTTCATGTACCGAGAATTCTAATCCTTCTCTTTTAAGTATCTTCTTTTTGATCTTTGAAGTTGCACATCCGTCTCTTTGTCCGCTTTGATCTCGTTCAAGAGGTCGGGTTTAATCGAAATATTAGCACACAAAATTTGAGTATTGGTTCTTGTCGATTCCAAGTGCTCAACTCTTCTAATGATTTCCCTCTCGAATCATTAGTCTAGCTAAACTACTCGCCTTTCTCGCTCAAGGCGTCGCCTACTACTTAGCTTTCCCGGGATGGTATTGAATATCAAAGTGATAGTCCTCTATTAGCTTCATCCATCTCCGTTGCCTCAAATTGAGATCCTTATGAGAGAATAGATACTTTAGGCTCTTATGATCTGTGTAAACCGTGAATGTTGCTCCGTAGAGATAGTGCCTCCATTTCTTTAACGCCAACACTATTGCTGCCAATTCCAAGTCATACGTTGGGTAATTGGCTTCATAAGGCTTGAGTTTCCGTGATGCATAAGCAATGACCTTTCCTTCCTGCATGAGCACTGCTCCTAGTCCTTCCTTTGATGCATCACTGTAGACGACAAAGTTTTCTTTCCCTTTGGAGGGGCTAAGAATGGAGTCGTAGTAAGTCGTTTTTTAGTTCTTGGAAACTAGTCTCACACTTGTCATTCCACTCAAACTTGACTTGCTTCTGGGTTAGCCGAGTGAATGGTCTGGCTATCTTGGAGAAATCATGGATAAATCTTCGATAATATCCAAATTAGTCCTAAGAAACTTCTCGATCTCCATTACGCACTCGGGTTGTTTCCATTCAACCACCTGTTGTACCATCAAAGGATCTACGGCGATCCCAAAGTCGATACTATGTGTCCCAAGAATGCGACTTTACTAAGCCAAAATTCGCACTTGCTGAATTTGGCATACAACTTGTGCTCCCGTAGTGTCTCTAAAACAATTTTCAGATGACGTTCATGCTCTTCTCTAGACTTAGAGTATACGAGTATGTCATCAATGAATATCATCACGAATTGATCCAAATAAGGTTGAAAAACTCGATGCATCGATCCATAAATGCCGCTGTGTGTTTAAATCGAAAGCATCACTACAAACTCGTAGTGTCCATATCTGGTCTGGAATGCTGTTTTGGAAACGTCTTCTCCGCGGATCTTTAACTGATAATATCCTTATGTAAATCAAACTTCGAGTACACCGTCGCTCCTTGAAGTTGATCAAACAGTTCGTCTATCCTCGGGAGGGGATATTTAGTGGTAACATCTAGTCGAGATCATATAATAGTCACATCCTTAATGTATCTTATCCGTGATACCTAAACCACAAGTCAAATTCCCTTACTTAAGCTTGTGCAGGTACTTGAGAATGAATAACACAAGGGTATTATCATTGGTCAATATACTTAGTGATTCCCCTACTATCATTTTCCCAATGTAATATCATTAGGTGTCTAGATCCCATAATATATCACATCCAAATCATATACTTCTCAAGAGATATCCTCATTTTCTTCGAGTCTCACCATACCAGGCATTATAATCTCTAAATCACGGATTTTCTAAATCACCTAATGTCCAAATAGAGGAATATCCGGATATCTTAACACTATAACAACCCAAAAGAGTTCAAATATTCATCCAAGATTCAACTTAGGTCATCTAGTAGTGGTACCCAATCCAAGGCAAATGAACATATCCTGGTCAAACAAAACTAAGGTGGATTAGACGAATGTAAGGAAAAGATAAGAAAGAACAAGAAAAGAATGACTAAGGAAAGTCAGTCAAGAGTCAACTAAGTCAAATCAAGTATGACTATGGATTCTCCAAGTATAAATTCTGACTTATCATGAACATCAATAATACGGTTCTATACCATTATTGAAATCGATTTCACACTTAATTAGTCAAGTCGCGGTACTACCCAACACAATCCGAGGGTCCTATCCTGGGTCAGCTCGGTGTAAGTTTCCATCTTACTAGCCGAGCTCTGATACCATAGCGGTCACGCCCCAAACGTGACGCGACAACGATCAATCACTTAAACATAAATAAATCAACAGTCTAAACCAAAGATACCAAACTCCAAGTGAAATAGAGTCTAATGCAAATGGAATTAAAATAAACACGAGTACAAATTACATCTTAAAGTCCAAGGCGGTATCCGAATACAACCCAAAAGATTATATGAATTAACTTACGTCCAAACAAAATAAAATGAAGGAGTCCAACAACAAATAAAAGTAAAAGGAAATGTCGCTCCACATCAATGATAGGGATTCAATCTGCAGTAGGTTCGATGTCTTCGCGAACTCTTCATCTAAAGGTTAAAAAACAGAGGAATGAGACAAAATCTCGGTGGATGGGGTGATCGTGTGTAAGTGTGGCGATATAATTAGTTAATGCGAGAAATTTAGTCGTATGAAAACGCGTGAGAGATGATGCATGATTTCACACACAGTCCACAAGCGTCGTGATAAATATATTAAGTAATATACTTATACAGTTTAAGAAAACAGATTCATGGTCAAGGTGCACTATGGTCCAAGCAAACATGAGGATTGCGTGCGGATTTGTAACGCCAATCCTATGCAAGACAAGTAGCGGTTGCGTGCGGAATTGTAGCGCCAACCTATGCAATACAAGTAGCGGTTGCGTGCGGGATTTGTAGCGCCAACCAAACGGGTCCGATTAACTCGGAATCGTGTGGATCGACAGTGATTCCTTCGTTCTTCCTTGTAACTCCCCGAGCAAGATGGTCCAAGACTGTCACCTTATCGCTCCATAGGCAAAGACAAAATCCACAAAGGAGCTAGCAAGGCTCGGATTTGTCATAATCATGATTATACCTCAAGATTATGACCCGCTTCCCTTGACAAACTCCGTCCTCGCCAAGGGATTAAGACGATGGGGCCGGAGAGTGGAATAGCAGCCGAGCTGCCCGCCCCATCCCCGACGTATCCATTCCGACTGTGAGCTCGACACACCAAGTTGACTCAGGCAGGAAATTAAGTACACGTTCAGGTAGTCAACCAGGCAGTCGAGTATTATTGATTCGGGAAGCAGTTCATGAAAAGTTCTCAAATTTTGCACAAGATAGTTATGGCGTTGGTGGAGTTATTGGGATGAAGATAATTATCTGGAGGATAAGTAGTCTTCGATATCTTAAGGATTAGGAGGAGCATAGGTCCCGTTATAGATTCGAAATCGCGAGACGAGGAAGTCGCCCCGTGATCGGGTATTAATCGGTCAAGACGATCCGATAAGTCAAGGGATTTTTTTTTAAGGAAATAAAATATTTTAATTAAATATTAAAGTCAGAGGGTACAGGGCTATTTCGTTAAAAGAAAATATTTTAGTTAGGTCCTTATAAAAATAAAATTTACAATTAGCCCCGTTTTGTCAAAACCAATACTTTTGGGGTTAAAAGTTAAATAAATAAATGTCCCGGCCTTGAAAAATTATGAGGTCAGTTCCTAAATTCTCTATATTGTTCAGAGATTCAGGTTTTTAAAGTTTTGAGGTCGAGTTTTTATAAAATTCTCACATTGGCCCCAAATTTGTTAAAATTGTCATTTCGGGCCCTAAGTTTAAAATAATCGGAACTCACAAACCGGAAGGGCTTCTAATGTGATTCCAGTTGGAAAATGTCACTAAGGTTAGTGGGATACTGGGACAAAAACAGTTTTAAAACGTCATAAGTATAGGTGCCTTAACTTTTGAAAATCTCATTTTTGTCCCATTTTGAAATAATTGCCTTTAAGGCTTTTAGGGTCCAATTGTTATGAAATTTGAACATTGGGTCCAAAATATAATTATGTTATAGGTAAATTAGTATTTCCAGGTACATGGGCTGTATAAGTTGATAAGGGTCTTTTTATGCATGTTTTATGTGTATATTTGAGTAGAATTCGAGTTATTTTATTGTTAGTTTTGTAAATTTTTGATTGTACATAGTTCATATTACTCCGAGGTGATTTTATTGATGTAGATTGACCATTCGGGGCTAATTTTGGTGAATTTCGGACCATGGATTCATGTCAAAACATACCGGGGAGTTTAAGGATGCAAAAACGCTCGAAATTCCAAGCCAAACGCGTCATTTCGGGGCCTTTTTGGTCCAACACGGGCAGGGGTGTCGGGCAACACGGCCGTGTTCACGGAGCCAAAACTCGAAATTTTTGCACAAAACAGCCTCCAACACGGCCTGGCCGTGTTCCCCAACACGACCGTGTCCAGGAACACGGCCTGGCCGTGTTGGGAAGCACGACCATGTCAGGTTGAGTTCCTGCACAATTAAACAGCACGGCCTGGCCGTGTCCGGGCGATACGGCCGTGTCCGGACCTCTTTTTGCAACTTTTCTTTGCGGAATTTGGGGAAAACTCACCAACCAACCCATTTTGGCCACTTTTGTACACTTTTAACACCCTATTTTGCTGAAACATGTCTCCATGTCCCCTCCCTCATCACTTGAATACAAGAATTCACCAACCAACAAGGAAAATGGGGGTGATTGTTTAATAAAAGAGAGTACTATCAATGTATTGGTTGCCTATAAAAGCCAAGGGTTGAAATTGGGAGATTCATTCATTAGATACTCAGAAAATATTCATTGTATTCATTTCATTAAGTAGAATTGGGATCAAGGGGTCTTGGAGGAGAAAACTTGGGGCAATATTGGAGAAGAAGGCTTGGAGCAACATCATCAATCAAGAAAGAAGTCAATTGAGATTTTGAGAAAGATAAGTACACCATGTCTATAATACTTAAATCTTCTTGTGTAATGTATTCTTTGGTCAAAATCATGTGTAGCTAAACTCCTAGTGTTTGAATGTAATGAACTCTAGAATGGATTTGTGATTAAGGTGTGTATGTTTTTAATAAAATCTTCATATTTTGTGTGATTCACCTATATTATGCTTCGTTCATTAGAATTGATATATTCGCAATATTGATTTGAAGTTTAATTTTCATCCGGGAAATCGAGAGATTCATGGTGAAATAGAACCTATATAAGTGAAAAGAGTTGCATGCAATCCTAGATATAGGACGACATAAATCTTCTGGATTAGGGTCAAACCTAATATGGAAATTCACAAATCGTTATAATGTTGTCTTGGGGGTTTTAACTAGAAAGAGATTTCAGTTAATCAACTTGAGATTAGAAGTTTTTCGCCTTGAGAAAGGGTTTAACTTAAATTGGGAATTTCTACGGTCCACAAGACATGAGATTTTATTAAAAGAGGTTGGTTTTTGCTTAAGGGCTTACGGTTGTATTTTTAACTTGTCAAATCACAAAAACATTCTAGAGGGATTTACATTCAAACACATTTCTATCTCTTGATTTCTTATTTTACAAATCTTCCTTCATTTTTGCAATTTATAATTTGTTTTCCTTTTTCATCAAACAAAAACTCTGAAAATTGTTAGATTAAATAACAAAAAGTTGGTAATTATTAGTACTTACAATCCTCGTGGGAATGACACTCGGTACTCAATAATCTATACTATAAAATGATAGGTGCACTTGCCTACGATTTTAAAGGTAGCTTTTGAGCTATCAAGTTTTTGGCGCCGTTGCCGGGGATTGTAATATTAAGAACGCCTTATTTTTGTTAATTTAATCTTTTTTTTTATTTATTATCTTTCTTTTTATCTATATTTGTAAGTCTTGTATTATACTTATCATCTTTATTTATCGCAGTGCATGCCTACTCGTCGTCGAGGCAGGAAGTGCGAAATCGCCAGTAGTAACACGGAGGAAAGCATTAATATAGACTACGAGGAGGATATAGATGAAATCAAAGATTTTGCCATGGAGGATGAACAAAGAACTATGTATGACTATGCCAAACCATCCATGGACGGCACATCATCTAGCATCCTAAGGCCCGCTGTTGCCGCCAATAATTTTGAATTCAAACCGAATGTCATTCAAATGGTGCAACAATTCGTTCAATTCGACGGCCTACCAGGCATTTAAGATCCGAATAATCATATCGCAAATTTCCTCGAAATTTGCGATACATTCAAAATCAATGGGGTCTCGAGGATGCCATCCGCTTTACGCCTATTCCCATTTACTCTTCGGGACGGGCTAAACAATGGCTAAATACTTTGCCAAAGGAACGACATAACGTGGAACATCATGGCCGAAAAGTTCCTTTTGAAATATTTTCCACCGCCAAAATCGCACGATTGAGGAATGAAATCTCTTCATTCACTCAAGAAGATGACGAGACCTTGTACGACACTTGGGAGAGATTCAAAGAATTGTTGCGGAAATGCCCACATCATGGTCTTCCTATTTGGATGCAAGTCCAAACATTTTACAATGGGCTACTCTCAACAAGGCAAATGATTGATGCGGCGGCGGGGAACTCTTAATAACAAAACACCTAAGCCGCCAGATTTGATTGAGGAATGGCCATGAACGGCTACCAATGGCAATCTATACGAGGTAAAACTAACAGGTCAGTTGGTGTGTATAATGCAGATGTGGTAGTTACGCTCGCCGCACAGGTCGAAGCTTTGACCCAAAAAATCGATGATCTAGCGGCTCCTAAACCACCACCACCGCATGTTTTATCTTGTGAAACTTGCGGAGGATTGCATAATCATCGATGCCCACACACAATACCGCAAGCGAACGGGCCAATTACGTTGGGAATCAAGCTAGAAATTACCCAAACAATCCTTACAAAGAACACATACAATCCTGGTGGCGACAACATCCCAATTTTGGTTGGGGAAATCAAGGCCAACCACGACCTAATCCCAATCCTGATCTACACACGTCTCCCGGATTTCAGCCAAATCAAGGTAAGCCTAACTTGGAAGATCTTATAACAAAGTTTGTGCAATCAACGGATACCCGATTCCAAAGTGTGGAAACATCCTTAAGAAATCAAGAGGCATCTATCCATAACTGGAAAATCAAATAGGCCGATTGCGAAGATGATTTCCGAAAGGCCACAAGGTAGTTTGCTTGGTAATACCGAGCCAAACCCAAGGGGAGCACGTAAAGGCAATCACCATCGCTTTTCCACATGAGCATGATTATACCAATGCCGCCATGCGAAATACGTGGAGGATGACATGCCCAAAGAAAAGCTCATGAAAAAAGAGATTGCGAATACAAGCCCAAGAGTAGAATTCGAGTTATTTTATTGTTAGTTTTGTAAATTTTTGATTGTACATAGTTCATATTACTCCGAGGTGATTTTATTGATGTAGATTGACCATTCGGGGCTAATTTTGGTGAATTTCGGACCATGGATTCATGTCAAAACATACCGGGAGTTTAAGGATGCAAAAACGCCGAAATTCCAAGCCAAACGCATCATTTCGGGGCCTTTTGGTCCAACACGGGCAGAGGTGTTTGGCAACACGGCCGTGTTCCACGGAGCCAAAACTCGAAATGTTTGCACAAAACAGCCTCCAACACGGCCTGGCCGTGTTCCCAACACGGCCGTGTCGGGAACACGGCCTGGCCGTGTTGGGAAGCACGGCCATGTCGGTTGAGTTCCAAAGACAATTAAACAAAGACGGCCTGGCCGTGTCGGGCGATATGGCCGTGTCCGGGACCTCTTTTTGCAACTTTTCTTTGCGGAATTTGGGGAAAACTCACCAACCAACCCATTTCGCCCACTTTTGTACACTTTTAACACCCTATTTTGCTGAAACATGTCTCCATGTCCCCTCCTCATCACTTGAATACAAGAATTCACCAACCAACAAGGAAAATGGGGTGATTGTTTAATAAAAGAGAGTACTATCAATGTATTGGTTGCCTATAAAAGCCAAGGGTTGAAATTGGGAGATTCATTCATTAGATACTCAGAAAATATTCATTGTATTCATTTCATTAAGTAGAATTGGGATCAAGGGGTCTTGGAGGAGAAAGCTTGGGGCAATATTGGAGAAGAAGGCTTGGAGCAACATCATCAATCAAGAAAGAAGTCAATTGAGATTTTGAGAAAGATAAGTACACCATGTCTATAATACTTAAATCTTCTTGTGTAATTTATTCTTTGGTCAAAATCATGTGTAGCTAAACTCCTAGTGTTTGAATGTAATGAACTCTAGAATGGATTTGTGATTAAGGTGTGTATGTTTTTAATAAAATCTTCATATTTTGTGTGATTCACCTATATTATGCTTCGTTCATTCGAATTGATATATGCGCAATATTGATTTGAAGTTTATTTTTCATCCGGGAAATCGAGAGATTCATGGTGAAATAGAACCTATATAAGTGAAAAGAGTTGCATGCAATCCTAGATATAGACGACATAAATCTTCCGGATTAGGGTCAAACCTAATACGGGAATTCACAAATTGTTATAATGTCAGTCTTGGGGTTTTAACTAGAAAGAGATTTCAGTTAATCAACTTGAGATTAGAAGTTTTTCGCCTTGAGAAAGGGTTTAACTTAAATTGGGAATTTCTACGGTCCACAAGACATGAGATTTTATTAAAAGAGGTTGGTTTTTGCTTAAGAGCTTACGGTTGTATTTTTAACTTGTCAAATCACAAAAACATTCTAGAGGGATTTACATTCAAACACATTTCTATCTCTTGATTTCTTATTTTACAAATCTTCCTTCATTTTTGCAATTTATAATTTGTTTTCCTTTTTCATCAAACAAAAACTTTGAAAATTGTTAGATTAAATAACAAAAAGACGGTAATTATTAGTACTTACAATCCTCGTGGGAATGACACTCGGTACTCAATAATCTATACTATAAAATGATAGGTGCACTTGCCTACGGTTTTAAAGGTAGCTTTTGAGCCATCATATGTCCTGGAAATTTCATTTGGGTCCTCAAGTTTAATCTTTTACAATTTGGTCCCTCAAGTTTTAGAAAATTACATTCCAAGCTCTAAACACTTGGATTTTTTGGAATACACTTAAAATATGTTATTTCCAGTCCCTTAAGAGTAAAATTTCAAATTTTAAAATTAGGGTCTGGTACAGTTTCGAAATTTGCAAAATAGCCCTTAAACTTCTCAAATTTTACAATCTAGTCCTTGGGCTTTTAAGGGTTGATTTTATTTATATAAAAACTCTTAAAACTTTATTAAAATGTCAAAACATCATTTTTGAACCTGAGTACAGTCCCAAAAATCGAAATTTACAGAGAGGTCCCTTAAGTTTTATTTTCTTGCAATTAAGTCCACCAATTTTCCATTTTTTTGCATTTTAAGTCCAAAAATCGAATTTTAATCAATTATGCTCGACTTGTCCAGGTTATAAATCATTCAAAACATAGATTTCAAGAGTCATAAACATACATATCCATTTCATACAAGAATTTATCAAATATGACAATAAAGTGTACATGTATGTCCTAATTTTCGGTAAATCGCATTTTGAGCAACACTTGAGAAATTTTTCAACTTGATACAAGAAAATAGCATGCAATACATAATATATATCTCAAATGCTCAATAACAAAATACTACATGCATTTTTATGAATTAAAACACCTAGAAGTTGAAAGGATTTTTCCACCCACCTTGTTTGTTCGGTTGATTGGTGTAAAGTGGTGTCACTAGACCTTGAGGATTTTAATCCTCACTTAAGGCAGCCCCTAAGTCCAATAATACAAGGAGTTTTGAGTTAGAAAATGAAGATTTGAACTAAGGAGGGAAAAAGAGAAGGAATAGGCCAAAGGTACCGCACTTACCTTGTGTAGTTGAAAGTTTTAGACACAAATTGATGGTCTCTTAAGAACTTGATCACCACTTAAACAAAGCTCCAAGGTCAGCCCCTAATCACCTCAAAATTAAAATTTTGGTGTTAAAATTCGAAATTAATAGGGGAGAAGAAGAAGGTACCAAAAATCTCATTTCTTACCTTATAGTCCAAATCCTTCAAATTTCTTCAAGTCTAGAAGTCTTCTTCAAGGTGATGGTGAGACCCTTAGTATCTTCCAAGTCTTCTACGTAAACCTCAACATAAAAATCCAAACTTACATTAATAAGTGAGAGGAGATAGTTAGATGATATCAAGACAAGAAGAGGAACAAAATTTCTTACCTTGTTGAAGGGGAGTGTTCGAATTTTGTGATGGAGTAGAAGAAAAGTTCTTGTATTTTTACTAAGTGTTCAAGAGAAGAGAAGAAAATTGCAGAGAGAGATAGGAGGATTTTTTTCTTTGTTTTTGAAAGAAGTAAGAGGATTCAAGGCTTGAAGAGATGAATGTTGGTGAAATGAAGTGAGGAATGAACTTGAACAAATTTCTTGCCCAACTAGGCCTCTTGGCCGTCCACATGGGGTGGGGAGGGGGACAAAATTTTGTTTTGTTCTATGGCTTGAAAGGTGTAGCTTGCATGAGGGACAAGGACCTTGGTCAAGATGAGGTCTTGCATGGGAGGATGGAATTGCAAGGATAGAGAGGAATGTTGGGTAAGTTTATAATAAAGAATTGGTGTATAAGATATTGTGTATAAGATTTGAATTAATGGTGTAATAATACACAAGATGAATACATAAGTTGTACATGTACAAGAGTTGGGAGATATTTCTACACCAAAATTCCCATTATGGCCGTCCCTTAAGGGGTATTTGTGGTAATTCTATATTTTATTTTTATGTCCCAAAATTGATGATAATAGGTGAATAATATCAATCTCCAAAATAATTAGTGATTTCCTTGATCACTTATAAGTCTCATGATCACTTAATCTAAATCTAATTCTTAATTCTATAAGGTTTAAACCTCTAAAATAAACAGTCTCTTAGAATTCTAAGGCGACTAAAAAAAAATACACAAGCAATAATAATGATGATCAACCAAGTGATCATAATTGTGAAATAAAATTAATAAATGATTATGATCACAATAAGTAAATAAGGAAATTAAGGCAAAAATGTAATTATCATTAATATTTACCCGTCAAAGCGACGCGGTAGAATTGTCAATAGTACAAAGACGACACGGTAAGTACATGCTCGAATAAAAAATCGAGGGCTTCACAACTCGTCACCTTCTTCTTTTAACTTGAGTTTATATTTTAGATTTTGAGATACTTAGAAGACCACTTGGAGACATGCATGCATGGTGATGAAACTTGAAGACTTGAAGAAGAACTAGTAGAGAATTTGGACTACAAGGTAAGAATTGGACACTAGAACCCTTCTTTCCTATTCTTTCTATTTTTTTCAAATTTTAACACCCCTTTTTCATTTTTGAGAAATAGGGGCTGACCTTAGGTGATTTTGGAGTTGAACCAAAATTTCCAATTTTAAAGCTTCAACTAGTCTCCAAACACCTACTACACAAGGTAAAATGTAGTCTTTCTCATTTTCTTATCTCCTTTTTTTTCTCCTTAATTTTTCTCTCATTTTTCTAACTTCAAATTTTTGATATTTCTTGACTTAGGGGCTGACCTAAGAGGCCTCATCCAAAAATTGTGAAATTATCCTTTTATTTCACAATTTCCAATTTTAAGGTGGGTGGAAAAATACTTTCCAACTTCTAGGTGTTTTATTTAAAATGCATGTAGAATTTTGATCATGAGCCTTGAGATATATATAATCTATGTATTGCATGTCAATTTTATGTATCAAGTCATAAAAATTCTCAAGAGTTGCTCAAATTTGCTATTTATTGAATTTTAGGTGCATGCATGTGCAATTTAATGTTTTAATTGATGAATTCTTGTATGTATTGGACATGCATGTGTATGATCTTTAAAATATATGTTTTGGATGCCTTATAACCTGGAAAAGTCGAGCATAATTGATTAAATTTCAATTTTGGACTTAAAAATGTAAAAATAGAAAGTTGGTGGACTAAATTGCAAGAAAATGAAAGTTAAAGGACCCCTCTGCAAATTTCAAAATTTGGGACTGTACTCAGGTTCAAAAATGAATTTTGGACATTTTAATAAAGTTTTAAGAGTTTTAAGATAAATAAAATCAACCTTTAAAAGCCCAAGGACTAGATTGTAAAATTTTAAAAGTTTAAGGGCTACTTTGCAATTTTTAAAACTGTACCAGACCTTAACTTTAAAATTTGAAATTTTTACTCTTAAGGTACTGGGAATTACATATTTTTAAAGTATTCCAAAATCCAAGTGGTTAGGGTCAGGAAAACAATTTTTCTAAAATTGAGGGACTAATGTGTAAAATACTAAACTTGAGGACCCAAATGAAATTTCCAGGACTTATGCAGCCCATGCACCTGGAAATACTAACTTAACTATAACTTAATTATATATTGGACCCAAGGTTCAAATTTCATAACAATTGGACCCCTAAAAGCCTTAAAGGCAATTATTTCAAAATGGGACAAAAATGATATTTTCAAACATTAAAGGACCTACACATATTTATTTTAAAAACTGCTTTTGTCCCAATATCCTACTAACCTTAGTGATATTTTCCAACTGGAATCACATTAAAAGCCCTTTCGGTTTGTGAGTTCCGAATTTTTAAAACTTAAGGTCCGAATTGGCAATTTTTACAAATTTGGGGCCAATGTGAGAATTTTACAAAATCTCGACTTCAAAATTTTAAAAACCCGAATCTCTGGACAATTTGGAGAATTTAGGAACTGACCTCTTAATTTTTCAAAGTCGGGATATTTATTTATTCAATTTTTAACCCCAAAAGTGTTAGTTTTTACAAAACGGGGCTAAATTAAAAATTTTCTTTTATAAAGGAAATACTCAAATTATTTTTTCTTTTACTAAAATAGCCCTAGACCCTCTGACTTGGAGATTTAATTAAAGTATTTTATTTTCTCAAAAATCTTGACTTATCGGATCAATTTGACCGATTAATACCCGATCGCGGAGCGACTTCCTCGCCTTGCGATTTTGAATCTATAACGGGACTTATGTTCCACCTAATCTTTCAAGATATCGAAGATTGCTTATCCTTCCGATGATCATCTTCATCCAAATACTCCACCAACGCCATAATTGCCACTAGCGTTTTTCAAAAATTTTTCTAAAACGCTTCCTCAATCAATAATACTCGATCGCTGGTTGATCGCTGTACATGTAATTACTTTCCCGCCTCGAGTCAACTTGGTGTGTCAAGCTCACAATCGGAATGGATACGTCGGGGGATGGAACCGGGCAGCTTGGTCCGCTATTCCACTCTTCCGCCCCATCGCCCTAATCCCACAACCGAGGGACGGAGTTTGTCCAAGGGAAGCGGGTCGTAGTATCGAGGTATAATCATGATTATGACAGATACGAGCCTTGCAAGCTCCACTCGTGGATTTTTTCTTTGCCTACGGAGCGATAAGGTACCGGTCTTGGACCATACTGACCGGGAGTTACAAGGAAGAACGAAGGAATCGCTGTCGATCCACACGATTTCGGAGTTATCGGACCCGCTTTTGGTTGGCGTTACATTTCCGCACGCAACCGCTACCGCTTGCATTGGTTGGCGCTACAAATCCGTGACGCAACCATTATTTGCCTTGCATAGATTGGCGTTACACTTCCGCACGCAATCCTACCTGTCTTGATCAATCACATATTGCATGTGTGACCATGAATCTGCTTTTCTTGAATCGTATAAGTATATTATTTAATATTTTATCACGACGCTTATGAATCGTGTGTGTGAATCCATGCATCATACTCACGCGCGTTTTCATATAATCTGTTTTCACATTAACTATATTGCGCCACACTTGCACACGATCACCCCATCCACCGAGATTTTTGTCTCATCCCCACCTGTTTTCTAACCATTAGATGGGGACTATATAGAAGATTTCGAACCGGCCACAGATTGATGACCCTCGCCCCGCCTGTCGATCTTGCATCTTTTTACTGATGATCGTTCTTATTTCATGTACTTCTATAGATGTTGGACTTCCGTTTATCCTGCTACTCTTTTCTCTCTTTGACTATAATTTAAGGGCGTAGGACCCTTTGACGATTAAGATTTGGATATTGTACTTTACATTTTGTTTTAGTTTGACCTGTAAACTTATTCATGTTAATATGTTGGACGTATTTGGATTTTGTTGGAACTTAAGTTGTAACTTGTACTTGTTATTTTATTTCCGCCGCTATTTAGACTCAGATCATCATTGGGTTCTCGATATTTGTCGATTGTTTGGTTATTGTATTTAAGTTATGGATCGTTGTCGCGTCCCGCTTGGGGCGTGATGATTTAGAGTGGTATCGTCGAGCTCGGCTAGTAAGATGGAAACTTACACCGAGCCGACCCGTGATAGACCCTCGGCCGTGTTTTGGGTATTACGCGACTTGACTAATTAAGTGGGAAATCGATTTCAATTTGGCGTAGAACCATATTATTGAAATTGAAACTAAGATAGAACGTATACTTGAAGATTCCATAGTCATACTTGTCTTGACTTAGTTGATTCTTGACTGATTTCCTTTATTCATTCTTTCCTTATTCTTTCCTCTACCTTTGACTGATCCGCTTTAGTTTTGTTTGATCAGGATGAAGCTGGCGCCACCTTCTTTGTGGGACGTTTTTCATGCCCGTGCCGAGCGAGAGTACTACCGGGCACTCGCGATTCACTGGCACCGGGAGAGTATTCAAGCGACCTCAGAGCTATCCGAGTAGCGCCCGGTAATGGGGACTCGACATGCGCTGGCAAGGAGCCACGATGAAAAGAGCGAGTTGACCACTATCATTAAGGACCGCGACAACACCATAAGAGCGGGGAGGATCGATATGAGAATATCCAGGAGCGCCTGGATAATGTGCGAGAGAAAATGAAGAGGGCAAGTGACGGCCGCTGAAATGGGAGATTGACGCCCGCCTTTATCCCGCGACACCGTTGAGCGCTTGGAGGAGACCCTCATCAAGCAGATGACAGTGATAGAGGACCTTATACAGGCCCTAGCTCAGAGAGACGCCGCACTAGAGGCTGCTTTAGTAGCTAATGCTCAGCCATTGCCCCCGCCCGAGGTGTAACCCGTACCTGACGCCGAGAGGATCCCGAGGAGGATCCCAAGGAGGATCCACGACATTGAGAGCCGGAGGCACTCGAGGCTGCTCCACTCGATGAGGCCTCGGGGATTCGAGCAAAGGGTTGGACTTCGTATTGGCCCGAGGTTGAGGCGCCACCTCAGCCCGACCCAACCCCGATTATGGACATAACTGCGAGCGACGATGATGGCGATCTCACTGATTAGCTAGCAGGTTTTCAGTTGTACTTTCGTTATTGTAGACGCTTATTCCAAATGATGTACCATGCTTTCTTGTATTAGATTCAGATTGTATTTTGGTTCGTAAGATCTTTGACTCCTGTATTACTAGTGTTGTACTTCATGGGTGTATTCAAATTTTGCATTAATGAATATGCCTCATTTTGGATGTAGGTGATTTAGAAATTTCTTGATTTGAAGGCTATAATGCCCCATTATGATGAGACATGGAGGATATACGGTTATCACTTGATAGTATATAATTGGGTCAGATGATATATTATAGAAGTTAGATGCCTAATGATATTACTTTAGAGAATGATTGTGTGGAAATTACTAAGTATGATTTACCGATGATGTGCCATTGTGTTATTCTTTCTAAATACTTCTACGAGCCTAAATAAGCAAATTTGACTTGGTGTTTGGTATCGTGGATAAGATACGTCAAGGATATGACGATTATAGGGTCTCAACTAGATATTGTCACTAAATATTTTTTTTGTTATGATATCTCATTTGTGAATTAAATTTGGGATAATGAGTATCTAGGCACTTACATGATATATGAATTTGATTGATTTTGACTTAGTTATTTAGTATTAAGTATTGATTAATTTCGGAGGAGACGGATAATAATATTCTATATAAAGTATACGAGATGTGCACATTTATCTGGAATAATAAAGGACCTTATGATTATGGGAAATTGAGATTGCTATCAAGATTTTAGAAGGAGCGACTCATATGATTACAACTTTGGAGATAACTTATTAAATGATTACCGAGGTCTCGACTATTATATGTTGATGGGTGGAGATTATGGGTTGATCTTGCACTTTTAGCGATGAAATCTACTACCAATTGTTCGAGGAAATATACCACGATATGAATAGGTGTCTACTGTTTAGTTAAATCGACTCTATTATAATGAGTATCACTTTCTTAGGTAAATGAAGTATTGACTAGCTGTGACAAGCAAGGATATATTCGGGATTTGAATTATAAGAGGAATGTTTTGAACTAATAATTGTGGGAATAGTACATTAGAACGATATGTGGAATAGAAATGAATGGTTAAGTGATAATCGAATAGTGGTGCAAATGTTACGGATCGCATGAATAGGGTACTATGAATAGTGTCTATTACAAGGTGATGATAAGAAATTTTGAGTACCACTAAGGTTATTAAGAGATATTTTTGCAGAATGATTATTGGAAATTGGCTAATGGGAATTTGAATCGAATATAAGCGCCTCTAGGACACCTAAGTTTTGATATTGAGGAATTGGGTACCTCGCTAAGTTTCAAGACAACAAAGACATCCACAAACCGATGGACGACCGAGCGAACAATTCAAACCCTTGAAGATATGCTGCGAACTTGCACATTGGATTTTCAAGGAAGTTGGGATTCGCACTTACCATTAGCCGAGTTCGCCTACAATAACAGTTATCAAGCCACGATTGGGATGGCACCCTACGAGGCATTATATGTGTGAAAATGTAGATCCCCACTACACTGGGAGATTGATGACCAATGGACTCGAAGAGAAACGAAAAGTCGCCCTCGATTCCAAAGGTCAACTTAGTTCAGAGGCCATGGAGAAGGTCAAGCTGATCAAGCAGCGGATTCGCAAGATGGCTCGAGCCGCCAAAAGAGTTACGCGGACAAGAGAAGAAAGGATTTGGAATTTGAAGTCGGTGATGAAGTATTTCTCAGACTCTCACCACGGAAAGGATTGATCAATACGAACAAAGGAGGCAAGTTGAGTCCGAGATATGTTGAACCTTACAAGATTCTACAGTGGATCGGGAAGTTAGCCTATCGACTCGAAAGTTACCAAAGACCATATGCGGGAATGCACAACGTATTCCACGACAAGATTGAAGAAGTATCAACCAGATCCCGAACACATCCTCACTCGTGATACTCCTCCTCTAATGGAAAATCTATCCTACACCGAGAGACCGATCCGGATCATTGATCAGCAGATATGACAATTTCGTAAGAGGGAAATTCCGATGGTTAAATTGGTGTGGCAGAACCACAACCGAGATGAAGACGCAACGTGGGAGCTGGAAGAAGACATGAGGAACCAATATCCAGAACTATTCTGAAGTGAATTTGGGGACCAAATTCTTTTAAGGAACGGAGGATGTGAAGCCCCGATTTTTCCGGGCTATTAATTGATCCTTATTGTTGTTTATACTTTTGATCGACTATTTTACCGCGTCATTTTGACGGGTAATTTTTAATAATACATATATTTTGCACTTTATTTCATTTTATTTAATTACTTGTGATCATGATCTTTATTAATTCTATTTTGCATTTATGATCACTTGATTGATAATTATAACTATTTTTGTATTTATTAGTCACCTTAGAATTTTAAGAGACTATTTATTTTAGAGACTTTTACCTTATAGAATTAAGATTTTGATTTAGATTAAGTGATCATGAGACTTATAAGTGATCAAGGAAATCACTAATTATTTTGGATATTGATATATTTCATCTATTATCATCAAATTTGGGACAAATAAAAATATATGGAATTACCATAAAGCCCCTAGTATGGACGGCCATGATGACATTTTTGGAGTAAAAATATCATCCAACTCTTGTACACCTACACCTTATATTAGTCATCTTGTCTATAATTATACCATTAATTCAAATATTATACACATCATCTATTACATTAATTCTTTATTATTAATTTTGCCAACATGTTGGAAGTCTTCCAACATTCCTTCTCATTCCATACATTTCCCATACCTTTGACCACCCTTTTGTCCCCATGCAAGAGACAATTTGCAAGACATAAAATTGAACAAAAAAAAATCATCCCCCTCTCTACCAATGTGGACGGCCACATGAAGGAAATTGAACAAAATTTGTTCATTTCATCCAACACATTTTAATCCTCTAACTAATTCTCCTCCTTCTCTCTAACCTCTCTCTAAAATTCATTCACATCTTCAAATATTCAAACAAAATTCATTCATATCTTCAAACCTTCAAACACCAACTCTTCACATCTCCAAATCTTCAAACATAAGTTCTTCATATCTTCAAGTATCACTTCTTCATATCTTCAAATATTCAAACACAAGTCCTTCACATCTTCAAACCCATCTTCATAACTCCAAGAACATCTTCTTCCTAACATCAAACATACTTCCTTTCTTCAAACATCTAAACCAAAACAAACAATCTTACCACTTAAAACTCAAAAATTCGAACACCCCATTTCTCAAGGTAAGAAATTTCATTCCTCAATTCAACTTAAATTCTTCCTACTCATCACCTTCTTCTTTTAACTTAAGTTTATATTTTGGATTTTGAGGTACTTAGAAGACCACTTGGAGACATGCATGCATGGTGATGAAACTTGAAGACTTGAAGAAGAACTAGTAGAGAATTTGGACTACAAGGTAAGAATTGGACACTAGAACCCTTCTTTCCTCTTTCTTTTCTATTTTTTTCAAATTTTAACACCCCTTTTTCATTTTTGAGAAATAGGGGCTGACCTTAGGTGATTTTGGAGTTGAACCAAAATTTCCAATTTTAAAGCTTCAACTAGTCTCCAAACACCTACTACACAAGGTAAAATGTAGTCTTTCTCATTTTCTTATCTCCTTCTTTTTCTTCTTAATTTTTCTCTCATTTTTCTAACTTCAAATTTTTGATATTTCTTGACTTAGGGGCTGACCTAAGAGGCCTCATCCAAAAATTGTGAAATTATCCTTTTATTTCACAATTTCCAATTTTAAGGTGGGTGGAAAAATACTTTCCAACTTCTAGGTGTTTTATTTAAAATGCATGTAGAATTTTGATCATGAGCCTTGAGATATATATAATCTATGTATTGCATGTCAATTTTATGTATCAAGTCATAAAAATTCTCAAGAGTTGCTCAAATTTGCTATTTATTGAATTTTAGGTGCATGCATGTGCAATTTAATGTTTTAATTGATGAATTCTTGTATGTATTGGACATGCATGTGTATGATCTTTAAAATCTATGTTTTGGATGCCTTATAACCTGGAAAAGTCGAGCATAATTGATTAAATTTCAATTTTGGACTTAAAAATGTAAAAATGGAAAGTTGGTGTACTAAATTGCAAGAAAATGAAAGTTAAAGGACCCCTATGCAAATTTCGAAATTTGGGAATGTACTCATGTTCAAAAATGGCTTTTGGACATTTTAATAAAGTTTTAAGAGTTTTAAGATAAATAAAATCAACCTTTAAAAGCCCAAGGACTAGATTGTAAAATTTTAAAAGTTTAAGGGCTACTTTGCAATTTTTAAAACTGTACCAGACCTTAACTTTAAAATTTGAAATTTTTACTCTTAAGGTACTGGGAATTACATGTTTTAAAAGTATTCCAAAAATCCAAGTGGTTAGGGCTTGGAAAACAATTTTTCTAAAATTGAGGGACTAATGTATAAAATACTAAACTTGAGGGACTTATGCAGCCCATGCACCTGGAAATACTAACTTAACTATAACTTAATTATATTTTGGACCCAAGGTTCAAATTTCATAACAATTGGACCCCTAAAAGCCTTAAAGGCAATTATTTCAAAATGGGACAAAAATGATATTTTCAAACATTAAAGGACCTACACATATTTTTTTTAAAAACTGCTTTTGTCCCAATATCCTACTAACCTTAGTGACATTTGCCAACTGGAATCACATTAAAATCCCATCCGGTTTGTGAGTTCCGAATTTTTAAAACTTAAGGTCCGAATTGGCAATTTTTACAAATTTGGGGCCAATGTGAGAATTTTACAAAATCTCGACTTCAAAATTTTAAAAACCTGAATCTCTGGACAATTTGGAGAATTTAGGAACTGACCTCTTAATTTTTCAAAGTCGGGATATTTATTTATTCAATTTTTAACCCGAAAAGTGTTAGTTTTTACAAAACGGGGCTAAATTACAATTTTTCTTTTATAAAGGACCTAACACAAATTATTTTCTCTTTTACTAAAATAGTCCTAGACCCGCTGACTTGGAGATTTAATTAAAGTATTTTATTTTCTCAAAACTATTGACTTATCGGATCAATTTGACCGATTAATACCCGATCGCGGAGCGACTTCCTCGCCTTGCGATTTTGAATCTATAACGGGACTTATGTTCCACCTAATCTTTCAAGATATCGAAGATTGCTTATCTTTCCAATGATCATCTTCATCCAAATACTCCACCAACGCCATAATTGCCACTAGCGTTTTTCAAAATTTTTCTAAAACTGCTTCCCTGAATCAATAATACTGATCGCTGGTTGATCGCTGTACATGTAATTACTTTTATGTCCGAGTCAACTTGGTGTGTCGAGCTCACACTCGAATGGATACGCCGATGGGAACCGGCACTCGGCCGCTATTCCACTCTTCCGCCCCATCGCCCTAATCTCGCAAATCGAGGGACGGAGTTTGTCCAAGGGAAGCGGGTCGTAGTATCGAGGTATAATCATGATTATGACAGATCCGAGCCTTGCAAGCTCCACCGTGGATTTTGTCTTTGCCACGGAGCGATAAGGTACCGGCTTGACCATACCGACCGGGAGTTACAAGGAAGAACGAAGGAATCGCCGTCCGATCCACACGATTCCCGACTTATCGGACCCGCTTTTGGTTGGCGTTACATTTCCGCACGCAACCGCTACCTGCTTGCATTGGTTGGCGCTACAAACCGTGACGCAACCATTATTTGCCTTGCATAGATTGAGTTACACTTCCGTACGCAATCCTACCGTCTTGATCAATCACATAGTGCCTGTGTGACCATGAATCGCTTTTCTTGAATCGTATAAGTATATTATTTAAATATTTTATCACGACGCTATGAATCGTGGTGAAATCCATGCATCATACTTGACGTTTTCATATAACTATTTTCTCACATTAACTATATTGCGCCACACTTGCACACGATCACCCCGTCCACCGAGATTTCGTCTCATCCCCACCGTTTTCTAACCTTTAGATGGGGACTATATTGAAGATTTCGAACCGCCACGCATTGATGACCCTCGCCCGCCTGTCGATCTTGCATCTTTTTACTGATGATCGTTCTTATTTCATCTACTTCTATTGATGTTGGACTCCCGTTTATCCTGCTACTCTTTTCTCTCTTTGACTGTAATTTAAGGGCGTATGACCCTTTGACGATTAAGATTTGGATATTGTACTTTACATTTTGTTTTAGTTTGACCTATAAACTTATTCAGGTTAATATGTTGGACGTATTTGGATTTTGTTGGAACTTAAGTTGTAACTTGTACTTGTTATTTTATTTCCGCTGCTCTTTAGACTCTGTCTCATTGGGTTCTCGTTGATATTTGTCTGGACTGTTTGGTTATTGTATTTAAGTTATGGATCGTCGTCGCGTCCCGTTTGGGGCGTGACAGCAAGTGCCTGACACAAGATGCAGTGTTTCCCATTGGTTCATTCCTTTTGCATTATTCTGGGACTAACACATTAGACCTGACAACTTTTGACATATTACTATATTGAGTAATATTCTTGACTTTAATCAATGGATCTAAGTTGGTTGTCTTGACTAGACTGTTGTCTATACCCTAGGTGACTTGTGTCAGCTCCAATCTTTGGATAACTCAACTGTCACTTCAACTTGAGACTTGGCTTCTTGAGTTGACTTGACTGACACTTCTTCGCTTGTTCCCACCGGCTCTCCTTCAGTCGAGTATTTGTCTTCCTTCATGGCATTACTCAGCTGACACACAACAGAGTCTTTACATAGTCTGCAGTTGACTTCTGGTATTCCTTGGCATAGCTGACTTGACTCAGTTTTTCCAGCCCTATCTATTTCAATGAAAATTACAAGAAAAATGAGGTGTCAACTTCCTAGTTTAAGTTTTATATTGTATCATCAAAATCTAACAAATAAATTTCCTAACATCAAGGATGCTGAAATAAATGAAATTGTGCTTCAAGAAACAAGGCAGAAGATCATGAATGTAGTGGATTGGTCAACTACTACACCAAGCACATGTCTGCTAGCAAATAATACTGCCGAATCAAGTTGGTTGTGGCATAAGAAGCTGAGTCACCTGAACTTCAAGACAATCTACAAGCTTGCAAGCAGTCATCTTGTGGAAGGATTGCCTGACTCAGTATACAAGAAAGAAAGCATTTGTGATGCGTGCCAGATGGGAAATCAAATAACACCATCCTTCAAGGACAAGCCAAGTCCTTCTTCAACCAGGATATTGCATCTACTTCATATGGACTTATTTGGTCTTGTTGAACCAAAGAAGCATCGTGGAAAAAATATACATTAGTAGTGGTGGATGATTATTCAAGATATACATGGACTATCTTCATGTGTAAAAAGAAGGAAACCTTGCAGAGATTGCCTCAGCTGATGAGAAGATTTCAAAATGAGAAGAGTCAAACCAGCATAAAGATCAGGTCTGACAGGGGAACTGAGTTTGTCAATAGGATTATAACTCGGTATTATGTCAAAAATGGTATTGTTCATGAGTTGTCATCTGAAAGAAATCCACAACAAAATGGATTAGCTGAAAGAAGAAAAGAACTCTCAAGGAGGCCGCAAGATGTGTTAGTCAAGTCGGATTGTCTAAGAGATTTTGGGCTGAAACTATCAACACTGCATGTTACTCTCAAAATAGATGTATGATTAATAGACAATTGTCCAAAACTCCCTATGAAATTTGGACATGGAGGAAGCCAAATGTTGGATATTTTAAGATCTTTGGATGTAAGTGCTTCATCCACAACAATGGCAAGGACAATCTAAAAGCTTTTGATGCTAAAGCTGATGAAGGTATTTTTTTGGGATACTCAGCTGAGAGTAAAGCCTACAGAGTGTTGAACTAAAGAATTATGGTGACAGAAGAGTCTATCCATGTGGTTTTTGATGAACCCAATGTGAATGGAGAAGACATAGATGAGTTAGGCGATGAGAAGAAGAATCACCAACTATGCGTAAGAGTCCCTATGATGAAGCGGATATAAAGAGCACTCAACTCGTATGAAGATGAGATAGCTTAATCTCAAAGACAAATGGAAGGTATGCAAAATGAATGATGATGAAGAAGTTTCAAGACAATCAGAATATCCCATTTTCATATTTTTCAAAGTAAAATACGATTTATAAAGTGAAAGTGCGATTTGATAAAAAATGTGTTTTCTTAGAATGCTAAAAGAATATTTATTTTAACTAAACAATAATATTTAAATATTAAAAGAAAATTCTAAAATTTATTCCACAAGTAATTCAAGTTCCAAAAATATTTATTTAAAAATAGTCAAATAGAAAAAAAAGAACAATTCATTATTCTAAATATTTATTCGGATCACCGCCTCCACATGTCCAAACCAACTCCATCAAAGAATCAAATAGAAATTTATATTGGGGGGTGAGCATCAAAAGCTCCGTGGAGGTAATTTGTCCAATCTACATACACAAATATATATCACATAATAACATGTTTGTAAATTGGAAATTTAACTGTAGCTTAGATGTTGCATTTGAAACATGGCTCGCGCTGCCGGGATTTCACCGGAGGGAACTTTTATGCCCCATACCTCTGTATGATCCCGCACGAATATAGACACGTAGCACGTAGTTGCATAATTATCAGGTAACACATATAAGGCATTTAACAAGGACAAATAAACGTAAAGTTAGGAAAAAGCCCGACCTCGAAAAGTAGCGTCTGATGTAGAATGTGATGAGGAATGTAAGTTTTCTATGGTCGAAAGTCCTTGTTGTCTACAATTTAAATATGATAATTTGTCTTAGAATTCCCTATATTTGAAATCTTAAGAATAATAATGTTTTAAACTTTATAACATTGATTCTGTAAAATAATATATATATATGTGAAATAAAAATGTTATATATATAGACTAAATAGATTAGAAATACATACGTAAATATATAATCTTCTTTTAAACCATGGAGACTTTATGGTTTGGATTTTAATAATGTATATTAAAATATTAAAATAAATAAAGAATAAACAACTTAAAACATAAATTAGCTCATCACCTTATATAATTTTTCACATTCACTCATCTCTTTAATTATTTAATATTTTAAATTTTGTATTCATATATTCCAGGTACAAGTAACACACATACAAGATAATAAATACATAATTTGTGATATATATTATTTACTCCTTGTTGCCCATTTTCACACTTTTAAAATAATATATATATATATATATGTATATATTTAATCTTTTTTTTAATAAATCTGATAAACATATATACATTACACCACTACAGCTCTTGCTCATGTACCACACACATGTGTTCACACACACATATATATAACTGTAGGTCCCAAGGGGTGTGAGTGTAAGGTTTAGAAGGGGGGGGGTTGAATAAACCTTACCAACTTTTCAAATTAGTCCTTTTAAGTATTCAGAGTTATTACTTCACAGTTGTGTCCTTGATGGACAACTAAGTTAGTTAATCAGTAGAGTTAGTCACTCAACAGACTCGAATGAGTTGTTGATAAATAATTCAGCTGTTTTGACTAAAGACTTAACTCGACTGTGATTAGTTTTCAGCGGAAGACTTAACACCCTTGAATTTGGTTAAGTTTGTTTTAATACTTGGTTTTAACACAGTTGATTATCAATTGGATAGCAAATTTATCAAATAGATATAAAAATAAGATGCACGAGAATTTAAAGTCTTGAAATGTAAATAACACTATAGGATTTTTATAGAGGTTCAAAGATGGGGTAATTCTTCTACTCCTCTCTTCTCCAACTCCTGGAGGAATCCACTAAGTATTGATCAAGATATCTGAGTGGTTAACCCAAATACAAGTCTTGATCACACAAATGACTTGATCCTTTGGGACTCGATGAGAGATGCCTTGGTCATGCAAACGGCTTCTCGTCGACTCGGCTTCTTCACAGGCAACGCTTTGCCTTGCTACTACAACCCACTTGCTCAAGCTTCTGGATTTGATCACGAAGCCCTCCAAAACTTGAGACTGGTTCGACCTTGAACCTTTCTACAATCCTCCGTGGAATGTAGACCCCTTGATTCTTCAAAATTTCCTCTTCAACTGATTGAAGTTATCTTTCCTTCACAAGTGAGTGTTAGATTGATTTCCTTCATAATATAGGCTTGAGGATTGATCTTAAATGATTTGAGAATATATTAGGTTACAGTTCAGATGTTTGCTCAAATGTTCGTGGTTCAGGTAACCTTTTCTCAGAGTTATTCCACATCCTTTTATAGTGATCTTTCAAAAATCTGCCCGTTGAAGAGATAGGCTTATTTTTGAAAGTCACTTGTGGTCGTTGGCTTGTCTTGTTGCGATCCTTGAAATTGCCACTTCCTCGTATGAATTGTTCTTCACTTTTCGAGTTCGACATGGTGCGTGCTTCCCATTGGTTTATTTCTTTTACACGCTTCTGGAACTGAGCACTTCAAGAAAGGTAGTATGGAGCTATTACTTGTTTAAGTAATTCTCTTGATTTCTATGCAACGGATCTCTTTTAGTTGTCTTGACTTGACTGCATTTTCTTAACATCCCCAGTGACTTTGAGTCAGCTTCCAATCATTTGATGACTCTTCTCTCACATCAACCTTGAGACTTGGGTTTCTTGAGTTAACTTGATCGATACTTCACTCACCGCATCTCACCGCACCTTCACGAGTTCCGTCTTATGTTTTTTGCCATACTCACCGCCTCGCAATGAGTCTTCCTTCTAGTCTCCAATTGTCTTCTTACATGTTTAGGCATAGCTTACTTAACTCAAACTTGACCAGCCCTATCTATTACAATGCAATTTACAACAAAAAGATGGGGTGCCAACTTCCTATTCAAAGTTTTGCATGTCAGTCATCAAAATCTACAAAATAATTTCCCAACAATTTCCCCCTTTTTGATGATGCCAAAACTTAAAACATCCATACAATTATTTAACAACAAAGATACATACAAACAAATGTAGAACCACGTACGGAATGTATGTTTAGAATCGATCTTTTATTGATCATAACATCCTTGTTCTTTACATAGTCATTTTACATAGTGTATCGAGCTTAAGCCCAAAAACAATGTATCGAGCTTAACGGGGCTTAGACCAACCATGTTGTTCTATATCTACTCACGTCTGATTTAAATTGCATAATTTTATTCAATGTATAGAAGACTTACATAAAGTGTATTTACATAGTAAAATACATGAAGGGGTGGACACAACACTTCATCTCCTTCACGCTTCCTTCTTTTTATCTTCTTGACTCTGTCTTCTTGACCTTTTCCTTTTCTTCTCATCTTCAGCTACCTTCTTTTTCTCATACGCCTTCCGGCATCTTCATCTCTTCTTAGTCTTTCTTGTCTTTCCTCCCATAGCTGAGTTTGTCTTTTATTTTATTCTTCAATTCTCTTCACATACTCAAAGATTGTTCTTAGCCACTTGCGATTGGCTACTTCGTCAAATCCACCCCAATAGATCCCTCCTTTCTTGCCTGGATCTATGTAGTCAATGTTTTTGGGTAGAGTTCTAGTGTCCGAAACCTCTTCATCCACCACGCTTCTTCCTCCGCATCCGGGCATGTATTATATCGGGGCCTTCTTTTTCCCGGTGAGTGACTAGCAGAGTGACCACAGAGCGATCGCTTGCCGTGGTTTCAGCTCACGCCTTCTTCACATAGTGTGAGACCTTTTTCCCAAAGATAAATCCCGTGCTTGAGCCATGGACATGTTTGCGAAGTAACCTTCGGATGCGAGCGTCTTAAATTCATCAATGATCTTGGCCCGATCTCAAATGGCATAGGTGTCTCTATCTATTGGAATGCCTCCATGTTGTTTCGTAATATCCATAACTCGAGCATTCATTCTTCCTTCCACTTCCTCCATCCCCGCTTCAACTGTCTTTCTCTTTTCACCATTGGTACAAACAGCCGAGTGTTGGAGTGGCGTAGTCACTGGGAGTTTACGATAATATCACCGTGACAAGACCTTGTTGGGGGTTTTAGCAATCATCAAGGTCACATCTTTCGAGCCTTCCCCCTCAACAGACTTCCCTTTCTTCTCTCTTATTATCGCTCACTTTGTCTTTCCTTCACAAATTCTTCTTCTCCTTCTCGACCTTCAGATCCCTTCAAAGACCTTTAGGTATTCCTCTTCCCCCTTTTGGCATCATCAAAGGAGAGGGAACCCTGAAACAAGCTAGCAAGCAAGAAGTCGAATCTCGATAGTTGAGTTCGCTCAATCGATGCGGAGTAAGTCGCACGAAACTCGTAGCGAGTGGCGTTGATTCACTGCTACCAACTTCATCTCAAATATGAGGAGACTGAATTTTCGATCCATATTCTCTTCCACACGCAGAGCTCGTTTTTATTATGTTCACGCAGCAGCTTTATCTACGTAGTATGAGATTCATGCATTTGTTCTATGTGCTCTTGCAATTTTGTCTTTGCATCGCATTCTCTCACGCTGACCAACAACTTGTTGAACAATGTTCTCAAAATATCGAGCTTGTTCCACACGCATTGTTTGTCGCTATTGCTACCACTCCCGGATCCTCGACTATGATGCCTCTCAAATCGCCAGCGAGGTTTGGCATCCCCGTTATCCACCTCATGTCCAAATGAGGCCTGGTGCCTCTCCATCCGTTCAATCTCAAAGAAATAGGGCTTTGAACACCTCCCGAATTTCACCGCTTCCTCTGTTTGGTGACGGCCAAGCAGAGTCAAAGTCATCGTTAATGAACAATGGTGTCCGATGGAATGACAGATCGGTTTGTGGAAGCGCTCGCGATCTTTGTCTCGATTCTTCAGGGAGGTCAGTACCTCCAGAGAAGGGAAATGATTCTATGAAAGAATCATCACGTGCAACTAGAATTTGTTCAATTATAAGCGGTGCTCGTGAAGTTCCTTGTGGAGTCAAACCTGCCGCACTTGGGAGCTGCGCATGGACTCTGTTTGGTGGGTCATATTGTGAAGTCGACCACTTTGCCGAGCCTCGGCTCTCTCAACAGCCTTCGTCGGTCTCACCGGTTTTTCCAAATGAGTTGATCGGTCCTCGACCTTATCGGGCGCGTCATCGGACGATGATGAGATTTCCATGGGTGGCTCAACATCAAAGGTGAATGTTTGGCGAGTAGTCTTGAGGTCGACTTACTCGTGGTTGGAACATCTTCAACTAAGTCTTTGGGATCGATCCAGGGATGACTCGACCTTCATCGCTCTCTTCCGATCCCGAAAAGGTTACATTAGGATTATCCTGGGAATCGTGAAGAGCACTTATCTCCTTTTCTCGATGGATCAATGATAGCAGGAGGGGATGTTCTGTGCTTCGCTTTCTCTACCCGGAAGTCTCAACCTCCCGTTGGCCTTCATTACCTCCTCGTAGTCTCAATCTGCAATGAGGCCTTGACATCCCTTTCGACAATGTCCCCGCCTTGGGGTCTTTCGAGGTGGCATCCATTGGAGTCTCAACTCCATGGATTGCACTTTCATCGCGTAGAGTGTTAACTCCCGGGGCGCTTCCTTCATGTGCCTCGACTACATCAAAGAAGATCATTAGCTGCAGAGCGCTTGGCACTTCACCGAGACAGATCACAACTGTCTGAGCCTGAGCTCGTCATGACAACTTGCTGTGGTATTCTCGTGATTGATCCTTCTCCACTTCGCCTCCTAAATTCATTGTGAGTCACCAAATGCACCTCCCCGACCTTGCCTTGCCGCAGGTGGAGGGAGTTTCCCCCTCGGTGGCATACCACCGAGTGACTTGGAGTGGGGTCACTCGTCTCCGCACTCTCGGTTGTTCCCACCGAGTATTCACGCTCGGACAGTGGTAAGACATCTTCATTAAGGGTTGGCTCGACTAGGGTCCCCACACTCCCGCCATCGCCAATTCCCTTAATACCTTCCTCCTCGAATGAGCTGGGAAGTGGTGGCAAAGAACGATGGCAATATGCCGCACCACTCCCATTGGGTCTATCTCCACCGTGTGATTTGGAGGACTCTCTGGTCCCTCCATCATTCTTTGCACATGAAGGATTCTCGACTCTTGCATTGCTTGCTGCATTTGCAACTCTTCTCGTGGCAAAGAATAGGTCCGATCCTCATCACTTTCTCGATAGGACATCAAGGTGAGGGTGTGTATGATCGGTGGTGCCAGTGAGAGGGCAAATTCTCGCCTTCTCACGTGCCTCTGCGTCCTCGCTTGCTTTAGCCCGTTCGTTTTCTTTTTGAATCTACAAATATATTGATGCAATTATCCTCATCAAGGGCATGCAACATCTTTGTGTCCACCTCAAGAAACCTCAAGAGTTTTTCTTCCTCAAAGAATGAACTCGGATTTTCAAACTGTACTGGGATAGGCTCGGCTTCCATTTTCCACTCTCGTAGACGATTTTGGATGTCCGGATACAATGGAGAGTACATGATTACATCGTCTTCTTCATTCTCTTGCTTGGCCTCGTTTCCAGGATTAAGGGTAGCAGACTTTTTCGCTCAACATCCTCTCGTAGCCTCTATTACAGGTGGAGAAACAACCACACAACAGTGATTCGGTTAATCCGAACTATAACTTATTCCTCGCTTGTTCTCTCTACACTGGGTCTTCGAGTTTTCTGCTGATCACTCGTGACTTGGTCGCTTTCATCGATCACGTCCGAGACTCTACTTCTCTAGCGCCTCGGGTATCTTCTCCACCGAGTGGTGACTCAGTCCGGTTTCTCAAGCTCGGAATGCTTGAAAATTCTTCTTCTTCTCCTTGTTTGTACCGAGGGGATTTCTGTTCGGATAAGGTTTCTTCCGAGTCTTGGGCGGTGGGGGCCGGTGCTATTGTTTTCTTTTGAGGAGTCCGTCTTGGCTTATCGCTTCTCCTTTTCTTGACGACCGGGAGAAGGTATTTGAGATTCCTTCTCCGCTGCGGCGCAGGGCGAGGAGACACGCTTTGGGGGCAGGTGACTCGGCCGCAAGGGCGGAGGTGAGCATTTTTTTTTTTTTTTGCAGAGCGTGAGCTTTTCTTAGCAATGCGGGAGGAGCAAATTTTTTTTGGAGGAGAGGAAACAATCGTATCTTCGAGGGCCGCTTGATTCCCCTCACTGCTCGCCAGCTCTCTTAGCGTAGGATCTCTTCTCGTGCGCGAGAGGTTTGATCTCGAACATCCTCTTGTTTACATCGAATGCCTTTCCATGTCGAAGAGGGACTCCTTTTACCTCCATCAGCCGGCCAATCACCAATCCGTATCCTAGGGAATCTCCAAACGTTCCATCCTCCTTAAAGGATTTGTTCCCAACATTCTGGCAGAGTCTGTTGTAGACAAACTTAGCCCAGTTCACTTTCTGTTCTTCAATGATCGCAGCCATTACGATCAACTTTGCTTTGGACAGCTGGTCAAAGCTGCCAAATTTGATATATATGCATTTGGCAATGATGTCCAGTAGTTTGTGGTAGTCCTCCTTCAGCAACCTCTTATTAGCTGTGTACACTACTTTCTCAGCATAGTCGGACTTGGCTACTTCCTTCCAAGCAGCAATCAGATCAACATCAGCTTCATTAATTTCCGACACTCCTTCCGCCAGTAACAATCATTGTTCTGCCAAATCCTTGGCAGTTATGATGAACTCCTTTCCATGAACGGAGGACTTGATGCCCTCATCGTGAACCTCAGCGTTCACGTAGAACTGTGCGACCTTTTCCACATAGGTCATCGAAACTCCAACGTTAGAAACGGTTTCAGCCCGGACGTTTCCAATTTCTCGTATAATCTTCTTCACTAGGGTGTCGTCGGACCTGTTTCACCATACCATCGAAATCCACAAAGTAGACCCGGTATGGATTTGCTTTCCTAGCTTGACAAAATCATGATTGGATGTCATTTCTCAATATTTTACCGAACGAAACTTTAGAAAATGATCTGAGGATCAAAAGGGTTTTGAGAGAAAGTTTTTCTTTTGCTTTCGAGAGAGAGATGAACAGTTTTTGGTAAAGTGTGAGAGAAATGGACGAAAATGGTTTAAGTATGGTTCATGAAAGGACGTGCGGGTGGTTTTTGAAATGTGATCAAAATCAACGGCTTAGATCTTGCACACCGATTTGCATTTAATGTCTCGTATTTAATGCGGCAACATTTATATCCAATCATAAGCTTGGTGTGCAGCTTTTGCAGACACGCCATAATTATCTTGCCGACGTCATTCTTAAAAACATTCCCGCTTAGTAAAAACGATCGCGTTTTTGTTACTTTGCTCATAAATGACTCAGCTTGCCCCTTAGCTGATTTAACTCTTCTTTCCTCTCATGTAAATACTCAGCCGTCAGCTAACTCGGTACAACTGTCTTTCCGATACGGCTAATTCACTTAGCTAATTTGAGAGTTCAGCTCTTTTTCCCTTTTCTTGTTTCATTTCTTTTCTTTGAGTCTCCTGAGTGTCAACTCAGCTCAATTAATCCTAACTCATGCTTGAGTTCTCCAAATCTTGACTCACATAATGGTTTTGTGAATATGTCGCCAACCTGTTTATCGCTTGAAATATATTCCAAGGTGATGTCCTTCTTTTCAACATGATCTCTTATGAAGTGATATCTGACATCGATATGCTTTGTTCTTGAGTGCAACACAGGATTTTGAGTGATTGCAATTGCACTTGTGTTATCACACATGATTGGAATTTTCTTTTCTTCAACTTCATAGTCTCTCACCGTTGTCTCATCCATAGGACTTGGGCACAACAAATGCCCACAACTATGTATTCTCGCCACCAGAGGTGGCTATTGAATTTTGCTTTTTGCTAAACCAGAAATTAGCCTTTTTCCAAGCATTTGACATGTGCCTCGACGTGATCTTCCCCTCAACTCTACATCCAAAGATAGTCGAGTCCGAATAGCCAATTAGCTTGAATCCACCTTCCTTTGGATACCATAAGCCAACTTCTTGGCTTCCTTTCAAATATCTCAAGATCCTCTTAGTCCGCAATCATATGGCTTTTTTGGAGCAGATTGAAATCTTGCACATACACCTACGGCAAAGGTGATGTCTGTCTCTTGGCTTTGTAAGATAGAGCAATGATCCAATAAGTGCTCAGATCTTGTTTGATCTACATGCTTACCATCCGCATCCATGTCCATTTTGACTGATGTATTCATTTGTATTTTTACTGAAGACTTCTCTTCCATACTAAATTTCTTCATTAAATCTCTGGTGTATTTTGTTTGACTTATGAAGGTTCCATCCTTCAGCTGTTTCACTTGGAGTCCAAGGAAGAATGTCAGCTCTCCCATCATGCTCATTTTGAATTTGTTTTGCTTGAGGTTTGAAAATTTATCACACAGCTCTTTGTTTGTGGATCCAAAAATGATGTCATCCACATATATTTGAACAAGCAAGATGCTCTTCCCCGTCTTGAATTCTCAAGAGTGTTCTATCCACTTTTCCTTTTGTGAATCCATTCTCAATCGGGGAATTGTGATAATGTCTCATACCATGCTCTGGGTGCCTGTTTCAATCCATATAGAGCTTTCTTGAGTTTGTATACCTTATCTCCAAGAATCTTCTGCTCAAATCCTAGAGGTTGTTCAACATATACTTCTTCTTCCAATAAACCATTAAGAAATGCACTCTTTACATCCATTTGATATACAATAAAGTTCTTGTGAGTTGCATAGGCAAGAAACATCCTTATGGCTTCCAATCTTGCCACAGGAGCAAAAGTTTCGTCAAAATCTATTCCTTCTTCTTGGCAATATCCTTTGGCTACCAATCTTGCTTTGTCTCTTACCACAGAACCTTCCTCATTCATCTTGTTTCTAAATACCCATTTAGTGCCAATAACATTTTGATGTGTAGGTCTTTGAACCAGTTCCCACACTTTATTTCTTTCAAACTGATTTAGCTCTTCTTGCATGGCTTGAATCCAATGTGTGTCATCTAGTGCTTGTGACACATCTTTAGGCTCTATTTGTGAGATGAAGCAGGTGAACATTGCTTCTTGTTGAGTTCTGGATCTTGTTTTGACACCTTCTCTTACATCTCCAATGACTAGTTCTCGTGGATGGTCTCTCACCATCTTACATCGGGTTGGAGTAAGTTAGCCGATTCATCGTCTTGCGCTATGTTGCTTTGATCACTCTCTCGTCATCACTTAGTCAGCAGATTTTCCAGATTGTTTTTGAGACTCGGCTATCTCATCATCATCCGGGTTTATAATTCCACCTTTAGCTTTAGCATAGGGACTCTTCTCGCATGGTTGATTGATTCACTTATCGCTTGACTCTTCAATGTCTTCTCCATTTACATTTGGCTCATCAAACACCGCATGAATGGATTCCTCAGTAACCATAGTCCTCTTGTTGAGTACTTTGTAGGCTTTGCTTTCACCGAGTATCCCAAGAAAATACCTTCATCACTTTAGCATCAAAAGCCTTTAAATTTTCTTTGCCATTGTTATGGATGAAACATTTGCATCCAAATATTCTAAAATATGCAACACTTGGCTTTCTCCCTGTCCAAATCTCATAGGAGTCTTTGTCACCGTTTGTCTGTTTATCATGCATCTATTTTGAGTATAAAGATGTTGTGTTTATTGCTTCAAATTTCAAAATCTTTTAGGTAGCCTGCTTCACTAACATGGCCATTCCGCTTCTTTGAGAGTTCTATTCCTTCTTTCAAAACTCCATTCTCATTGTGGAGTCCTTGCACAGCACAATTCATGACCTATACCATTTTCTATACAATATCGAAGTTATTATACCATTAACAAAGTCGGTTCCTCTGTCGATCTTATTTTCATAATGGTTTGACTTTTCTCATTTTGAATCCTCTTCATCACCGTTGTGGAAGTTTCAGAGAGTTTCTTTCTTCTTACACATGAATATTGTCCATGTATATCTTGAGTAGTCATCTACTATCACCAAGGTGTATTTCTTTCCACTTATGCTAGCCGGTTCAATCGGACCAAATAGATCCATATGTAGCGTATGCAATATTCTTGTTGAAGATGGACATGTCTTTTCTTTGAATGATGATTTGATTTGTTTTCCCTTCTAACATGCGTCACATATACTCTCCTTCTTGTATCTCGAGTCTGAAGTCCTTCCACAAGATTGCTTCTCGCAAGCTTGTTAATCGTTTGAAATTCAGTGACTCGACTTCTTGTGACACAACCAACTTGATTCAAATTGCTCTTTTGCTAATAGACAGTGCTTGGTGTTGTAGTTGACCAATCCACGACATACATGTTCTTTTGTCCGCATCCTTGCAACACAACTTCATTTGATTCAAGATCCTTGATTTGGCATATACCCATGTTAAATCCAACATTATAACCCTTGTCACGAGTTGGTGATGCTTAGCAAGTTGAAGTTGAGTCCTTCAACATATGCAACATCCGTGATTTCTAATCCATTTTTCTTGATGGATCCAATGCCTCTTATTTCTCCCCGAGCTTCATTTCCTCCAAACATGACTTTTTCACCTCTGACTTCCTTGAATTTTGACAGATTTTTCTTGTTTCTGTCATGTGTCCGGAATGCCACTATCCATGTACCAGGTTCCTTTGCACTCACTGCCTTGAACCTCGCAATCAAGGAAATTAAGTTTTAGGTACCCATACTTGTCAGGTCCTGAGGGGGTAGTATTGTAAGATGATCCAACCAACCTATAGCCTAATGATTTGACTCTAAGGGGTTGCCATCTATTAGTCCCATAATCATAATTAATTTTGGCAAATTGCTTGGGGGTTCTAGGTTCATACAACTGTCTCTTTTTGTGTCTGTATGTCTGTGTATGTGTTTTAGCAATTGCCTTCTCTGGGTAGTTGTGATGTCTCTGAGTGTAGTGCCTAGGTGCATATGTGTGCTGATGAAAGCTCTTATACCTTTGGAATGGCCTTTGCTTTGAGTTCTAGGTCTTTGCCATTTGGGCTTATATTCCATGGTCTTTGCCGATAGTTCACATTATTCCAATCGACTTGGCTTGGGTGCTTTCTACCATTCCCTTCATATGTATTTCTTTTATAGAACTTCTCGGTTTTTGGTAGCTCTGTTTCTTCTTTACAGAGTATTTTCTTTGGAGTTTGCCGAGGAACTCGGCCGGATTTCTTCTCACCGTCCTCTCAAAGACACTCAATCAAGTTGTTTTCCTTTTCCTTTATAACCAAGGCCGCTTTGCTTGTGATTATGCTTTGGAATAAATGTGTGTGCACCATTTGGAATTTTGGATTTTTGAGATACTTCATTGCTTGAAGATCATTTTTCCAAAATCACTTTTGGAGCTTGACATAGCACTGAGGAATTAAATCCTAAGCCTGTCTTGTCTCCACATTCTCTTTGACTCATAATAAGATCATCAAATGATTTAGATGCCTTAGTGAATGAGGCAATCACATTTTTGAGGTCATTTTCCCTCTTTTCTATAGCATTATTTATATTAGCTTAGCATTTTCGGTCTTTAGACTTTCATTCTCATCACTATTTGACTTAGAGTACTCGGCTCCTTAGTCACCGTGAGTTTTGCTCTTGAGTAGGCTGTTTTCCTCATTTAGTAGTGTGTGTGAGGATTTAATGTGTTCAAAATCTTTCATCATTTTGCCTAATGAATCATAAAGATCAGTGGGTGATGAAGCGTGTGTGTCACAATCACTATCACTAGAATCTGAGTGTGATGAGTTAGAGTGTACCTCATCTTCTTGGTTAGGTTGGTCTTGTTCCTTGGCCATCAAACAGATCAAGGCTTCTTCTTCAGAGTCATTTGAGTAGTCAGCTTCACTATTCTCTGAATCAGCTGTATCTCTTGACTTGGCTGTCTCAGCAGTCTCTGCAGCCAACGTTGCCTTTTTCTTTTCTTGTCTTCTTTCTCTAAAGACCTTTCTTTCTTGTTCATTCCTGTATTTGTTGACTACAGGATATGGGCAATCAATGGCATAGTGACCTGGTTTCCTGCAGTTCGAGCATAGATTTTCAACCTTTTGATCAGCTCTTTCCATTCTTGAATTGTCAGCCCTTTGATATTCAGCTTTTTGATGCTCTGTTCTCTTGGTTGGCCTATCTTCCCTTGACTTGGAGGGAGCTGAGTGTCTTCGGAGGATTCGCCCTTGCCTCTCTTGTAATTCTTGTTGAAGAATTTGTTAAACCTTTAACCATCGGGGCAATCTCCTCTTGGTCAATGACTTCCTTGACCTCGCTCTTTTACCATCCTTAACTATTAGAGCAAATGTTTTGGGCACAACTGCCTGCCTAGGTCTTTTCTTCTCAGCTCAAATTCGTAGGCTTTGAGATCTGAGAATAGCTCATGGTTGGATGTTTTTGATAGGTCCATGGAGTGTCTCAGGGCCATGACTTTCATTTCCCACTCAGCTGGGAGACTTCTTTGAATCTTTATACACATTTCCTTCTGTGTATATTCTTTTCCAAGTGCAGATAGCTCATTGGTAATTTCTGTGAACCGAGCATCCAGTTGATCCAAGGTTTCTCCTGCAAGCATCTTAAAATTTTCAAATTTCTGTACAGCAACAGATAGTTTATTTTCCTTGATTTGCTCAGAGCCTTCACAAATTAGGGTTAGCTTATCCCAGATTTCTTTTGCAGTCTTGCACGATTTGACTTTGTTGAACATGGCTTTGCCCAGAGTTTTGTAAAGAATGTCCTTGGCCACGTTGTCCAAGTTGTATCTTTTTTTGTCATCATTTGTCCATTCAGCTCTTGGTTTTTCAACCATAGCTGGTCTGGGAGCAACATCCTCTTCTCCTTCAGCTGCAGCAGCCCTCCTTGCAGCTATGTTTACTTTTAAAATTTGCAGTGGCCCATCTTCTATTACTATCCACATTTCATCGTGTAATGCTGATATATGAGCATGCATACGAATTTTCCAATCATCAAATTCCTCAATAGTGAACATAGGGATGCGTGTCAATTTTGCTTCCATGATAATAACTTTGTTGAATAAAAGAGTTTTGAAAGATCAAGTGCTAAAGCAAGCTTTGAGAGATTGGAGATCTAGTTCAGTAACCAGTGCGGAAGGCTCAATGAACCAACCGCTCTGATACCACTTGTAGGTCCCAAGGGGTGCGAGTGTAAGGTTTAGAAGGGGGGTTGAATAAACCTTACCAATTTTTTGATTTAGTCTGTTAAAAGTTCGAGTTAATACTTCACAAATTAAGTCCTTGATGGACAAATAAGTTAGTTAACCAAAGAAGCAGTGTAGGCACTCAATAAACTCGACTGAGATGTTGATAGAATAACTCAACTGCCAAGTCTAAAACTTAACTTGAATTTGGTTTAAGTTTGTTTTAATACTTGGTTTTAGCACTTTGTTGATTATCAATTGGATAGCAAATTTATCAGCAAATATTGAAATAATATGCAGAAATTAAAGTGTTAAAATGGAAATGACACAATAGATTTTATAGAGGTTCGAAGATGGGGTAATTCTTCTACTCCTCTCTTCTCCAACTCCTGGAGGAATCCACTAAGTATTGATCAATGTACAAAGTGGTTATCAGTCCAGATGCAAGTCTTGATCACACAAATAACTTGATCCTTTGGGACTCGATGCCGAGATGCCTTGGTCACACAAACAAGCTTCTCGTCGACTCGAGATTCTTCACACAGACAAATGCCTTGCTACTACAACCCACTTGCTCAAGCTTCTTGGATTTGATCACGAAGCCCTCCAAAAACTTGAGACTGGTTCGACCTTGAACCTTTCTACAATCCTTTGTGGAATGTAGACCCATTGATTCTTCAAATGTTTCCTCTTCAACTGATTGAAGTCGTCTTTCCTTCACAGGTGAGTGTTGGATTGATTTCCTTCGTAATGTAGGCTTGAGGATTGAACTTGAATCATAAAGATCGGTGGGTGATGAAGCGTGTGTGTCACAATCACTATCACTAGAATCTGAGTGTGATGAGTTAGAGTGTACCTCATCTTCTTGGTTAGGTTGGTCTTGTTCCTTGGCCATCAAACGGATCAAGGCTTCTTCTTCGAGTCATTTGAGTAGTCGGCTTCACTATTCTCTCGAATCAAATTTGTCTCTTGACTCTCTTGACTTGTTGTCTCGGCCTGCCCAACGTTGCCTTTTTCTTTTCTTGTCTTCTTTCTCTCAAGACCTTTCTTTCTTGTTCATTCCTCGTATTTGTTGACTACGAGATATGGGCAATCAATGGCATAGTGACCTGGTTTCCTGTAGTTCGAGCATAGATTTTCAACCTTTTGATCAGCTCTTTTTCCATTCTTGAATTGTCACCCTTTGATATTCACTTTTTGATGCTCTGTTCTCTTGGTTGGCCTATCTTCCCTTGACTTGGAGGAGCCGAGTGTCTTCCGGAGGATTCGCCCTTGCCTCTCTTGTAGTTCTTATTGAAGAACTTGTTAAACCTTTTAACCATCGTGGGCTATTTCCTCTTGGTCACCCACTTCTTTGACCTCGGCTTTCTTTGCCATCCTTAACAATTAGAGCAAACTGTTTTGGGCACGACTATCTCCTCTTGGTCTTTTCTTCTTTCGGCTCAAATTCGTAGGCTTTGAGATCCGAGAATAGCTCATGGTTGGATGTCTTGGATAGGTCCATGGAATGTCTTAGTGCCATGACCTTCATTTCCCATTCAATCGGGAGACTTCTCGAATCTTCATACACATTTCCTTCTCGTATATTCTTTTTCCAAGTGCGAGATAGCTCATTGGTAATTTCGTGAACCGAGCATCCATTGATCCAAGGTCTCTCCTGCGATCATTTTGAAATTCTCAAATTCTCACAAAGAACCGATATTTTAGTTTCCTTGATTTGCTCCGAGCCTTCACAAATAAAAGTTAGCTTGTCCTGCATTTCTTTAGCCGTTTTGCATGATTTAACTTTGTTGAACATAGCTTTGTTCGGGGTTTTGTAAAGAATGTCCTTGGCCACATTGTCCAAGTTATATCTTTTTCTGTCATCATTTGTCCATTCAGCTCCTGGTTTTCAACCATGACCGTGCCGGGAGCAACATCCTCTTCACCTTCAAATGCAGCTCTCCTTACATACCAGTTCACTTTTAAAATTTGCGGTGGCCCATCCTCTATCACTATCCACATCTCATCATGTAATGCTGATAGATAAGCCTGCATACGAATTTTCCAATCATCAAATTCTTCAATTGTGAACATAGGGATGTGTGTCAAATTTGCTTCCATGATAATAACTTTTGATGGTAAAAAGAGTTTTGAAAACTTAAGTACTAAAACCGACTTTGAAAAATTTGGAGATCTAGTTCGAACTGCCGTGCGGAAGGTTCAATGAACCAACCGCTCCGGTACCACTTGTAGGTCCCAAGGGTGTGAGTGTAAGGTTTAGAAGGGGGGGTTGAATAAACCTTACCAACTTTTCAAATTAGTCCTTTTAAGTATTCAGAGTTAATACTTCACAGTTGTATCCTTGATGGACAGCTAAGTTAAATAATCAGCAGAGTTAGTCACTCAACAGACTCGAATGAGTTGTTGATAGAATAATTCAAATTGTTTTGACTAAAGACTTAACTCGACCGTGATTAGTTTTTTTGGAAGACTTAACACCCTTGAATTTGGTTAAGTTTGTTTTAATACTTGGTTTTAGCACACGATTGATTATCAATTGGATAGCAAATTTATCAAAGAGATATAAAAATAAGATGTAGAATTTAAAGTCTTTGAAATGTAAATAACACAATAGGATTTTATAGAGGTTCAAGATGGGGTAATTCTTCTACTCCTCTCTTCTCCAACTCTTGGAGGAATCCACTAAGTATTGATCAAGATATACGAGTGGTTAATGTCCGGATACAAGTCTTGATCACACAAATGACTTGATCCTTTGAGACTCGCATGGAGATGCCTTGGTCACACAAACGGCTTCTCGTGCGACTCGGCTTCTTCCTGTGGCAACATTTGCTACTACAGACCACTTGCTCAAGCTTCTTGGATTTGATCACGAAGCCCTCCAAAACTTGAGACCGGTTGGACCTTGAACCTTTCTACAATCCTCCGTGGAATGTAGACCACTTGATTCTTCAAAAATTTCCTCTTCAACCGATTGAAGTTATCTTTCCTTCACATGTGAGTGTTAGATTGATTTCCTTCGTAATGTAGCTTGAGGATTGATCTTGAATGATTTGAGAATATATTAGGTTACAGTTCAGATGATTGCTCGAATGTTCGTGGTTCAGGTAACCTTTTCTCAGAGTTATTCCTCAGCCTTTTATAGTGATCTTTCAAAAATCTGCCCGTTATTTTCAGAGTTCTGACATGGTGCAGTGCTTCCCATTGGTTTATTTCTTTTGCACGCTTCGAACGAGCATTTCAAGAAAGGTAGTATGGAGCTATTACTTGTTTAAGTAATTCTCTTGATTTACGGCAACGGAACTCTTTTCTTGTCTTGACTTGATCGCATTTTCTTAACATCCCCCAGGTGACTTTGAGTCGACTTCCAATCATTTGATGACTCTTCTCACATCAACCTTGAGACGGCCGTTTCTTGTTAACTTGACGATACTTCACTCACCGCACCTTCAATGAGTTCCCATCTTATCTTTTTTTTTGCCATACTCACCGCCTCGCAGTGAGTCTTCTTTCTAGTCTCCGAGTTGTCTTCTTACATGTTTAGGCATAGCTGACTTAACTCAGCTTGACCAGCCCTATCTATTACAATGCAATTTACAACAAAAAGATGGGGTGCCAACTTCCTATTCAAAGTTTTGCATCGCATTCATCAAAATCTACAAAATAATTTCCCAACAATAACTTTAATAGATAATACTTTATGTAATACCCATTGTTTTTAAATTACAAGAAATTTGAAATAATTATTAGGCAGTATTGACAAAAAAGAAAAAAAAAGTAAACAGGAGAAAATATGTACCTTAATTATTCTCCTAGCTTAGCGTTCAATTTTAGAGGGTCTCTTGTTTTCTCATATATGGTGAAAGAAGAAAATAAAACTGAAAATCATTTAATGTGGGCTTTAACTTAGGAAGATATATCTTAATTAAGATCGGATGCTTAACAATAAAATTTTGTAACTGGAAACTCATAGATAAAAGATAAGCTTTATTAGTTAAAATATATAAATCAGTTATTGAATACATTATATAAATATCAATTAATATAATGTAATATAATGAAATGTAATGTAAATGAAATATATATATATATATATATTTATATATTTCTATTATTATTAATAGTGAAAATAATGTAATATAGGATTTATTTTACAAAATTTTGGGTGTTACATTCTACTCCCCTTTAAAATTAATTTCGTCCTCGAAATTCAAATACTTACCAAAATCTAGAAATTTTGGATATTTAGCTCGAATGTATTCTTCACGTTCACATGTGGCTTAATTCTTATCGTGTTGTCTCCATTGTACTTTTATTAATGCCACATCTTTATTTCTCAATTTGTGTATTTTCCATTCTAGGATAGCCTCAATCGCTTCTTTATAACTCATGTCGCCCTTGATTTCTAATTCGAATAATAGACAATATGATGACTTGGGTCATAAACATACTTTTTTTTCTAAGCATTGATACGTGGAATACATTGTGATCAGACAACAATTTCGGTGGTAATGCCAATTGGTATGCTAGCTCACCAATTCTTCACAAAATTTCGAATGGACCAATGTATCTCGGCTTTAATTTTCCTTTTTCACCAAAACGAAAAACACCCATAGGAGCCACCTTCAAGAATACTTTTTCTCCCACATGGAATTGCAAATCCTTCCTCCGCTATCGCTGTAAGATTTAATGCGCTTTGTGCTACCTTCATTCGGTCCCAAACTTTCGTATTTTCTCCATTGTATCATTGAACTAACTCCGTTCCCAAAATTTTCTTCTCACCCACTTCACTCCAATACAAAGGTGATCTACACTTTCGTCCGTACAGTGCCTCGTACGGAGCCATTTTTATAATCGCTTGATAACTATTGTTGTAAGCGAACTCCACCAAAGGCAAGATTTACTCCCAATTTTCACCCGAATCAAGCACGCATGCCCTCATCATGTCTTCTAGGGTTTGTACCGTTCTTTCAGACTGTCCGTCTGTCTGTGGGTGATAAGCTATACTAAGTTTAACTTTGTTCCCAAAGCTGTTTGTAGACTTTTCCAAAACTTTAAAGTGAAACGCGGGTATCTGTCAGACACTGTCGTCACAGGGACCCCGTGCAACCTTATAATTTCTCTAATATAAATCTTTGCATATTGGTCCATTTTGAGTGTCAATTTCACTAGCAGAATATGTGTTGATTTTGTTACTCGATCTACTATAACCCACACAACATTATTCTTTTTCAACGATAGTTTCAACCCAACTACGAAATCCGTTGTTATATATTCCCATTTCCACTCTGGGATCTCAAAGGGCTTTAACAAATCTGAGGGCCTAACATCTTGCTACAAATAATCCGATGTCTCTTTTCATACTTCTCCACCAGAAGATCTCTTTCAAATCTTGATACATCTTTGTACCACTAGGGTGAGCCGTATATGGCGTACTATGAGCTTCCTCAAGAATTTCTCTTATGAGTTCTTCATTCTTAGGTACACATAATCTCCCTTCATATATCAATACTCCGTCATTGGTTATCTCAAAACCTTTAATGTTTCCTTCTTGAACTCGTTCTGTATCTTATTCAAAAATATATCTCGTGGTTGAGTCGCTTTGATTATATCTCGCAACGTGGGTCATACTACCGGTGTTGCTAACATTGCTTCTATACTTCTCATCAGAGTCATGATCTTAATTTTCATCTTGGTGAATTCCTTCACCAATTCCTCTTGCTTCGGTAGCAAACATGATAATTCGCTCTTATTTTTATGGCTTAGAGCATCCGCTACCACGTTAGCTTTACTCGGATGGTAATTGATAGTGCAATCGTAATCTTTCACTAACTCCAACCACCTTATTTGTCTCATATTTAGCTCTTTTTGTGTGAAAATATACTTTAGACTTTTATGGTCTGTGTATATCTCACACTTACTTCCATACAAGTAGTGTCGCCAAATCTTTTAGTGCGTGTACAATCAAATCATGGCTAGCTCCAAGTCATGGGTAGGGTAATTAAGCTCATGTGGCTTTAGTTGCCTCGAGGCATAAGCAACTACCTTACCATGTTGCATCAAAACACACCCAAGGCCTAGTTTGGATGCATCGCTGTAAATAACAAATCCCTCTGTAGGGTCGGGTATTATCCATATAGGTGCAAAAGTTAGTCTTTGTTTTAATTCTTGAAAACTCTTCTCATATTCCTCGGAGAACATTTCCCCTTTCTTTGCAATTGAGTCATGGGCCCAGCTATTTTAGAAATTCCATTAATGAACCTTCAGTAATAGCCCGCCAGACCTAGAAAACTACGAACTTCACTTGCACTTGTAGGTGTTTTCCATTCACTGACAGCTTCAACCTTATCTGGGTCAACCTCGATTCCTTGTGCAGTTACAACATGTCCGAGAAAAACTACCCGGTCTATCCAAAATTTGCACTTACTGAATTTTGCGTATAGCGTATCCTTGCGAAGTACTTCAAGTGCTATTCTCAAATGCTCTTTGTGTTCATTCTCATTTTTCGAATATATTAGTATATCATCAATAAAGACAATGATGAATTTATCCAAGTACATGTAAAATACCCTATTCATCAAGTCCATGAACACTGTTGGTGCATTGCTTAACCTAAAAGGCATCACAACGAACTCGTAGTGCCCATAACGAGTTCTGAATACTGTTTTTGGAATATCACTCTCCTTAATCTTCAATTGGTGATATCCAGATATAAGATCGATCTTGGAAAATGTGCCTGCACCCCTTAGCTGATCGAATAAGTCTTCAATCCGAGGTAATGGATACTTATTCTTCATTGTGAGTCGATTCAACTCCCTGTAATTGATACACATTCTTAAAGTCCCATCCTTCTTCTTGACAAACAATAATTTGAGCTCCCCAAAGCGATACATGGCCTCGGATGAACTTTAAATCCAATAGCTCTTGTATTTGCATTTTTAGTTCATGTAACTCCTTGGCGCCATTCTCAGTATGGTGCTTTGGATATCGGTGCCGCCCTAGGTTCTCGCCTATTGTAAACTCCATTGACGATCCGTGGGATTCCCGGAAGATCATCGGAAAAACATCGAAAATTCGCATACAATCAACACGCCTATCGGAGGTTCCGACTATATTCACCGGATATCCTTGACAATTCTCCTTCTTCAACATCTTGAGTGCTTTCATTGCGATATTATGAGACACATTGTTTTAGACTT